>PVJX010046071.1:0-12461 GCA_004027295.1 Dolichotis patagonum | reverse complement strand
TAATTTTTTAGCTGTGTCTTCACTAGATGTGTTCACTATATCTTTCATTATTTTTATCAATTCTTCTTTTACCTGGGCAAGTATTTCTGATTTGAATTTCTCCATAGCTTTCCCTAGTCACATCTTTATTTCATTTGATATCATTTCAGACATTTCAGGTGTATGGCTTCTTTTTTCTTCTATGTACATGGCTTCTAAGCTTTCTTGGGGTGGGCTGGAGCTTTCAGCCTGCCTTTTGGTCTTTCCTTTTGTCATTTTTCTATATTTCCTTGCTTTGTGCGGTGTTCCAAAGCTTCCTCTGGATGTGTGGTGAATTACCTCTTGTACCGTCAGTTCCTGGAGCAGCAGTGGCTCCCCTACAGGCTCTTGGCTCCCTAAATTGAAAGGTGAAAGCTGGGCCTCATAAACTGGGGCCCATGGAACCTCGGGCCACAGTCCCGTGTCCATGGAGGTGGGTATGATCTCAACTTCTGGGAGTGCTGGTTTTAAGCTCTCCCCAGTCCAGCTCACACCGGGCCGTCAGGCTGCCAGCTCGTCCTCTGCCTCGCAAACTGAGAGAAGGCTGCTGCACCTGGTACACTAAGGCTGTGGAGCTCCCGGATTTGATCCCATGTACCTGGTAGCTAGCCCAAGCTCAATTGTCTGGAGCCCAGGTCACCAGCTCTCCATGAGCCCAACTTGGGGCAGCAGAACTCACCTCCCAGGGTCCTAACTCCCCTCTGTGGGCTCTTGGCTCCCTACATTGTAAGGCGGATGCCTGGCGTGGTTGACTGAAGTCTGTGGAACCTCAGACCGGCTGCTGTCCTGTGTCCCAGGGGTCCCGTATGTTTTACTGGGCCTCAGTCCCCGGCTGGGCCTTTGCCTCCCGAACTGAGAGAAGGCTGCTGGGCATGGTGCACTGAAGCTGTGGAGCTTCTGGGACTCGATCCAGTGTACCCAGTAGATAGGCCAAGCTCAACTGTCTGGAGCACAGGTTGCCCTTGTAGTTGTGCTTATATCTTCTAATCTGTTCCATTGATCCTCAGGTCTATTTCTTTGCCAGTACCTTGTTGATTTTATCACTGTGGCTTTGTAGTATAGTTTCAAGTCAAGAATTCAGATGCCTCCTGCCTTGCCTTTATTGCCCAGAATTGCCTTTGCTATTCTAGGTTTCTTCTGTTTTCAAATGAATTTTAGGAGTGTTTTCTCTAGATCTGTGAGGTATGTCAATGATATTTTGATTGGGATTGTGTCAAATCTTTATAACAGTTTTGGGAGTATGGCCATTTTCACAATGTTGGTTCTTCCTAACCTAGAGCAAGGAATATCCTTCCATTTTCTAATATCAGCTTCAATCTCCTTTTTTAGTGTAGCGTAATTTTCAGCATATAGGTCTTTTACATTCTTAGTTAGGTTGTTTCCTTGGTATTTTATTATTTTTTTTTTATGTTTTTGTGAAGGGCAGTATTTCCATTATTTCTCTCTCAGTGAGTTTCTTCTTTGTGTATAGGAATGCTATTGATTTTTTGAGCATTGACTGATGCTACACTGATAAATTTGTTTATTAGCTCTAGTAGTCTTTTAATAGAGTTTTTTGGGTCTTCTATATAGAGTATCATGTCACCTGCATATAGTGATAATTTTTCTTCTTCCTTTCCTATCTTTATTCCTTTTATTTCTCTCTCTTGTCTGATTGCTCTGGATAGTGTTTCCAGAACTATATTGAAAAGGAGTGGTGATAGTGAACATCCTTGTCTTGTTCCTGATTTTTAAAGTGAAAGCTTTCAGTTTTTGTCCTTTTAGTGTAATGTTGGTTGTTAGTTTGTCATAGATGGCCTTTATAAGGTTGAGGTAGACATTGTATATTCCAAGTTTCCGAAGGGTTTTTATCATGAACATGTGTTGGACCTTATCAAAAGCATTTTCTGCATCTATTGAGATGAGTATGTGGTTTTTGTTTTTGGCTCTGTTGATTTGGTGTATTGAATTTATTGCTTAGCATATGTTAAACCATCCCTGCTTTCCTGGAATGAACCCCACTTGGTCATGATGTATAACCTTCTTGATGATTTGCTGCATTCTATTTGCCAGTATTTTATTAAGAATCTTTGCATCAATATTCATGAGTGAGATTGGCCTATAGTTCTCCTTTTTGGTTGGGTATTTTCTTGGTTATAGTATGAGAGTTATGCTTGCCTCCAGGAATGATTTAGGGAGGATTGCTTTCTTTTGAATTTCATTGAAGAGTTCAAGGGGTATTGGCATCAAATATTCTCTAAATTTCTTGTAGCATTCAGCCATGAGTCCATCAAGACCTGGGCTTTTTTTTGTTGGTAAGTTTTTTTTATTATGTTTTCAATTTCAATAGCTAATATTGGGTTATTCAAAATTGCTATATCTTCTTGGTTGAGCTTTGGTAGTTCATATGTTTCTAGAAATCTGTCCATTTCCTCTGTGTTTTCCTCTCTATGTGAGTAGAAATTTTCAAGCTAGGTGTTCATGATCTTTTACATTTCCATGGGATCTGTAGTAATTTCTCCCTTTTAGTCCTTATTGTGTGAATTTGAATTTTTTCTTTCTTTTTCTTTATGAGGTTAGCTATAGGTTTGTCAATTTTGTTTATTCTCTCAAAAACCCAGCTCTTTGATTCATTAATTCTTTTTCTTTTTATTTTTTTAGTTTCAATTGCATTGATTTCTGCTCTAAACTTTACTATTTCCTCTCTTCTATGAGCTTTGGGTTTAACTTGCCCTTCTTTTTCTAGACACTTGAGATGAAGCATTAGATTGTTTATTTATGCTCATTCTGTTTTCTTGATATGACAATTTATTGCTATATATTTCTTTTTTTAGGTACCAGGGATCGAACTCATGACCTTGCACTTGCCAGGCAGGTGCTTATGCTGCTGAGCTAAATCCCCAGCCCTTATTGCTATATCTTTCCCTCTTATGACTGCTTTCATTGCATCCCTCAGACTACAGTCTGTTGTGTCTGCATTTTCATTGAATTGTAGATATTGCTTTATTTCTTCTTTAATTTCATCTGTAGCCCACTGGTTGTCCAAAAGGTTGTTATTTAATTTCCGTGTATTTATGCAGGTTTTACAAATTCTTTTGCCATTAATTTCCAATTTCAGTGTGCTATGGTCAGATAGTATGCATGGGATAACTTCAATACGATTGCATTTACTTAATGTTTTATGGGATAATATGTCTATTTTGGAGTATGTCCCGTGGGCAGCTGAGAAGAATGTGTATTCTGATGTGGTTGGGTGAAACACTCTGTAAACATCTACTAAGTCCAATTGCTTGCAGGTATGATTCAGTTCTATTATTTCTTTGCTGATTTTTTGTCTAGTTGATCTATCTCTTTGTGACAGTGGGCTGTTAAAGTCTCCTGTAATAACTTTGTTCTTGTGTATTTGGTTTTTCATGTCCATTAGTGTCTGTCTTATATAGTTGGGTGCTCTTGTGTTTGGTGCATATATATTTATAATTGTTAGTTTTTCCTCTTGGATTTTTGCCCTTATGAGTATGTAGTGACCTTCTTTGTCTCTTTGAATCATTTTAGATTTGAAGTTCACATTGTTGGCAAATAGAATAATTACCTCTGCTTTTGTCTGGGTTCCTGTTGCATGGAATACTGTTTTCCACCCTTTCACTTTTAATCTCTGAGTTTCCTTTCAGTCAGATGTGTTTCTTGTATACAGCATATTGTTGGATGTTGTTTCTTTTTTAAAATTAAAAAAATTTAGTTGTTTTTATAAATTTTATTTAAAGAGAATAAAAACCAAGAAAAACAACATAAGATTAATAGGGATAAATGAAAAAGGAGACAACCCAAATGATATCAAGAAGATATTTACAGAAGTAATAGCTGAAAATTTCCCAAACATGAGAATGGAAACTGACATTTGGATTAGTGAAGCATATAGATCTCCAAAGCCATAGCCAAAATAATACTATACCCAGAAATATAAGAATCACCATCTCAGAAATCCAACATAAGAACAGAATACTAAAAGCTATTAGGGAGAGAAGACAGATCACCTATAAAGGAAAACCTAACAGAATCACAGCAGACTTCTCTACACAAACAATGAAGTCAAGAAGAGCATGGAGTGAACTATTTCAGATCCTAAAGGAGAACCACTTCCACCCAGACTGATGTACCCTGCAAAACTGTCCTTCAAAATGGATGGAGAAATAAGATACTTCCATGACAAAGAACAGCTGAAAAACTTCATGAACACCAAACCAACCCTACAAAGAATACTGAAAGACATTCTAAATACACATAGGATAAAACCACCAAGCAAGGCAGACAATTAAATAGAATGAAAAGATAAAGATACAACAGCAGAAAGATAACATGTCAACAATAAACCAATATATAACAGTTATAACCATTAATGTAAATGGCCTCAATTCACCAGTCAAAAGAAAAAGACTGGCATAATGAATCAAGAAACAACATCCAACCATATGCTGTTTACAAGAAACCCATCTAACCCAGAAGGAAACTCATAGACTGAAAGTCAAAGGATGGAAAACAATACTTCATGCAGCAGGAAACCCCCCCCCCAAAAAAAAAAAACCCAGGCATAGATATTCTGTTTGGAGACAATGTGGACTTCAAACCAAGAATGATCCAAAGATATAAAGAAGGTCACTACATACTAGTTAGGGGAAAACTTCAAGAGGAAGAGATAACAATCTTAAATATATATGCAACAAATTCCAGGGCACCCATCTATACAAAATGATTATTAACAGAAATGAAAAATCAAATAAGCAATAACAGTATTATAACAGGAGCCCTTAACATGCCATTAACACAAAGAGATATATCAACTAGGCAGAAAATCAGCAAAGAAATAACAGAACCGAATGACACCTGTGAACAAATGGACTTGTTAGATGTATATAGAGTGTTCCATCCAACAACATCAGAATATACATTATTCTCAGCAGTACCTGGGACATTCTCTAAAATAGACCATATAATACCCCACAGAACATATTTAAATGAATGCAAAAGATTTCAAATTATCCTATGCATGTTATCAGATCATATTTCCATGAAACTAGAAATTTTTTAAAAATAATTTTATTTAAAGAGAAACAAAACAAAACAGAATAAAGGGTAGCAACAATACAATATTCCAAGGAAAAAAGGAAAAGAACAACAAAAAAACTTAAAAAATTATTGCTTGACAAGTTACATACTGACTTCTTGGAAATAGTTGTTCAATTTACAAAGTTAAAACATGTAAAGTAGACATTCAAACAGTGAGACTGTTAACAGTTCTGCTCCACAATCTGACAAAAACAGCAATATGGTCATCCATCTTACCCATGCAAATATACATACAATTATATCAAAAGGGTAGAATTAAACACAACAAAACAGAGCAAAGCAGATCACAAGAAAGCTTGTGGGTTGTGAGAGTCCATCTCTATATGTTTGGGTCTCTCCAGGGTGTTTTATTCTGGCATTTGGGCTGTGTCTCTCAGAGAGGGTCTCTCTCCTGCTACTTACCAGTCTGCCATCTTGTCTTCCAAGCCATGAAACTAGAAATTAATGATAAAAGAAACTGCAAAACCCCCACAAACATATGGAAATTGAATAATACACTCTTGAGTAATCAGAGGGTCACAGAGGAAATTAAAGAAGAAATTAAACAATATCTACAAGCAAACAAAAATACAAGCACAACTTACCGGATTGTGTGGGATGCAATGAAAGCAGTCCTCAGAGGAAAGTTTATTGCACTTAGTTCCCACATCAGGAAAACAGAATGAACACAAATAGAAAACCTGATGCTACAACTCAAACATCTAGAAAAAGAAGAGCAAGCCAAGCCAAAAGCCAAAAGAAGGGAGGAAATTATAAAGATCAGAGAAGAAATTAATGCAATAGAGACTAAGAAAACAATACAAAGAATCAATGAATGAAAGAGTTGGTTCTTTGAAAGAATAAATAAAATTGATAAGCCCCTAGCCAACGTTATTTAAAAAATGGAAAGAAAAAACTCAAATTCATGCAATAAGTAATGAAGAAGGTGAAATCATTATAGACTCTGTGGAAATACAGAAGATCATCAACACATATTTTGAAAACCTCTACTCTCATAGGTTTGACAATGCAGAAGAAATGGACAGATTCCTAGAAACATATGAACTACCAAAGTGGGGCCAGGAAAGTGTAAAACTTCTGAATAACCCAATGTGTATTAACGAAATTGAAAATGTAATTAAATCCTTATGGAGAATGCAGAGCCCAGGCCCAGATGGATTCAATGCGGAATTGTACAAAAAATGCAAAGAAGACTTAATGCCAACACTCGCCAAACTCTTCAATGAAATGAAAGGGAAGCAATTCTTCCTAAGTCATTCCTGGAAGCAAACATTACTCTAGTACAATAACTTGAGAATGACTCAGCTAACAAAGAGAACTATAGGCCAATCTTCCTAATGAACATAGATGCAAAAATTCTCAAAAAATATTGGCAAACAGGATGCAGCAAATCATCAAGAAGATTATACTCTATGACCAAGTGGGATTCATCCCATGAATGCAGGGATGGTTCAACATACATAAATCAATAAATGTAATCCACCATATCAATTGAGACAAAAGTAAGGATCACATGATCATCTCTAGAGATGCAGAAAAAGCTTTTGATAATGTCCAACACTCATTTTTGATAAAAACCTTACAGAGAATTGGAATAGATGGTCTTTACTTTATATGAAAAAGGCTATGTATGACAAACCAACAGCCAGCATCATGTTAAATGGCCAAAAAGTGAAAGCCTTTACCTTAAAATGAGGCACAAGACAAAGATGTCCCTTATCACCACTCCTATTTAACATAGTACTGGAAATAGTAGCCAGAGCAATTAGATGAGAGAGAAATAAAAAGAATAAAGATAGGAAAAGAGGAAGTTAAATTATCATTATTTGCAGATGACACAATACTGTACATAGAAGACCCCCAAAACTCTATGGAAAGACTCCTAGATATAATAAATAAATTCAGCAAGGTAGCTGGACACAAAGACAATACTCAAAATTAATAGCATTCCTTTATACTAACAACAAAAATACTGAGAGAGAAATAAGAGAAGCCATGCCCTTCACACTAACATAAAAAAAATGAAATACTTAGGAATTAATCTCATGAAAGAAGTAAAAGACCCATACAGGGAAAATTATAATACCCTGAGAAAAGAAATTGAAGAGGACCTCAGAAAATGGAAAGATGTCCCTTGTTCATGGATAGGAAGAATAAATATTGTGAAAATGGCTATTCTCCCAAAATAGTTCTACAGATTCAATGCAATCCCAATCAAAATGCCACAGATCTAGAGAAATCACTCCTAAAATTCATCTGGAACCAGAAGACACCTAGAATAGCAAAGGCAATTCTAAGCAGCAAAGGCAAGGCAGAAGGCATCACAATCCCTGACTTGAAGTTGTGCTACAAAGCTACTGTAATAAAATCCACATTGTACTGGAATAACAACATATCTGAAGATCAATGGAATAGATTGGAAGCTGCAACCACAACCACAAACACAAACATACTCAACCACCTTATCTTTGATAAAGGGGCCAAACATGTTCACTGGAAGAATGATAGTCTCTTTAATAATGGTGTTGGAAAAACTGACTATTCATATGCCAAAAATGTAAAAGCAGACCCATGCCTATCACCATGTACTAAACTGAAACCTAAATGTATCAAAGATCTAAATATTAAAACAGAAACACTAAATCTGTTGGAAGACAAAGTAGGTAAAAATCTTGAAGACATAGTTGGAGGGCAATAATTCATGAACAAGAATAAAACCTCATGGGAAATACTTCCCAGAATCAATAACTGGGATCATATCTTATTAAAGAGTTTCTGCATGTTGAAAGGGATCTCCAGCATAGTGAAAAGAAAACCCACAAATTGGGAAAAAATCTTAGTCAACTGTCCCTCAGAGAAAGGACTTCTGTCTAGAACTTATAAAGAATTACAAAAATCAGACTCCTGAAATTCAAAGACCCAATTCAAAAATGGGCATCTGAGATGAATACACAGTTCTCAGATGAAGAAATACAAATGGAAAATAAATACATGAAAAAATGTTCATCAATATAAGTCAATAGAGAAATGCAAATTAAAACCATACTGAGATTCCATCTCACTCCACAAAGAATGGCCAGGATAAAGAAAACTACCAACAACAAATACTGGAGAGGCTGTGGGGGAATAAGGAACTCTTCTGCACTGTTGGTGGGAGTGTAGATGGGTGCAACCACTATGGAGGTCAGTCTGGAGATTCCTCACAAAGCTGGGTTTGGAAGTCCCATTTGACCTAGCTGTTCCATTTCTAGCAGTTCCCAGAAGAACTGAAAACATCATACCATAGTCATATATATGCACCCATGTTTATAGCAGCACAATTTGTAATAGCCAGATCTTGGAAACAACCTAAGTGCCCATTAACTAAGGAATGGATAAAAAAGATGTGGTATTTTTATACAATGGAGTACTGCTCATCTATAAAGAATGATCCCATTGAGACATTTATAAATAAATGGATGCAACTTGAGACCATGCTCATAAGAAAAAAAAATCAATCTCACATGTATAAATACCGTATGGTCTCCCTAGTGTAAGAAATGGTAAGAGTACATAAGATTTTATGGTAATCATGATTCCCCATTATATTGCTTTGAAGCCTTTAATGTTTTCATTCATCAGTTGGAATGGTTTTATTCTGTTTTGTTTGATTTTATTATGTGGATGGTATGAACAACTATTTTGAAGAAATGCAAATATTATGGCATCCATTGCTGATTTAATATCATCTTACTTTGAAGTCCTACTTTGCTTCTCTTCTTCTGTTACCATTGGTTCTATTATGTTTTGTCTTATTGGATTTTAGTATGTGTGATAGTGTAAACAAATTTTTTTATGGAAAATTAGATATTATAGTAGGCATTGTTCATTTTCTGTTATTTGGTTCAGAATGCCCTGTAATACTTTCATTGCCTTGAATGATTTTATACTATTTTGTTATGTTTGATCTCATTGTATGTGAAGATATGCTCAGCTATTTTAAAGAAAGAGACATTATGGTAGCTACTCTTAATATCCAGTTATCTTGTTGTGAAGTGCTGTGTTGCTTATATTGTTCTGTTCTGATCAGTTTTGTTCTGTCCTCTTTTGTTTTATTCTCTTTAAAATAAAATTAAAAAATAGAAAAAAAAAGAATCACAAGCCATGTTATATACTGATGGGGGCACAGACAGTGCTACCTGAAGTTCATGGCATGCATGAGTAGATGAGAGTGTACATAAGTATGAGAGGAGGAGACCAGGTCAGTTGCCTGCCAGGGTTCTGAAAACTTTGGGAAAGGATGTTCAGATATCATAAAAATATAAATTTTTGTGTTTTTGTTAGAGAAAAGGATAAAGTTCAAGAATCTTCTCTGAAGACTATGGGCACAGTTCTGGGCTGAAGTACGTGCTGGCCTCCTATGTTCTGTGAACACAGAGATTTAATCTTTCTAAGTCTCAACATTGTCACTTGCAATACCATACCCTTTGCATGGATTTTTGAATATTAAGTTCAAAATCATAGATGTTTCTGGGCAGGGATGTTCAATTATTAGCTGCTGTTTCATTCCTATCATCCAAGTTTTCTTTCTTTTAATTCATGTGTTTTAATATATGACAATTGCATTCATCTTTAGGTTTTGGTACATTCACTTCTTTTTTTTTATACACCTTTAGTAATGTCACATCTTTAGTAAAGTGAGTAGTCCATTCTGGTTTTTTTCCCACTTTCATCTGTTCTATTCTTTCTTTTCTCCTCACATTTTACCCTTTCCATGAGCCCTTTTACTTAACAGCCCTTCCCATCCACTAGCCCCACCCTCAGAAAAACATTCCCCTTTCCCCTCAGTATCTCCTTCCCCTAACTCAGAGGGGAAAGCCCTAACTCAGCGGGGAAGAAAGCTCATGGTGTAGTTCCGTGGGATGGTGGCAAAGCCCACAAACTTGGGGGACACGTCAATGTCCTGGGGTGCCTGTGAGGACTTGAATTGGAAGTTCTGCAAGATGGAAGTGAGGAAGAGAAAGAGCTCCATTCTAGCCAGGCCTTCTCCAAAACAGTACCGCTTTCCTGGAGAAGAGAAGGAGTGTCAGGGTGAAGGAAACCCTCACTGTCCTTTGTCCCCAATTCCAAATGCCCAATTGTATTCTCCAAGGGAGGAAGACTATAATATTTTGGTCTGAGAGATCTTGAGGCAAAGATCTAATGCTCTCTTATCCTGTTTTCCTTGTACATAAAGTAGATGAGATGCATGCCAGGCTATAGAAATGGAAAGTTTAGGTACCCCCTCCATACTCCTATGGTTTCTGTGCTGGCAATTCCTTTCTAAGTGTCTGAAGAACTAGTTGGGTGTCCTTGGAAAAAATTTCTGACTCACTTTGAGCCTTGATTTTATGTATCTATCTCTGAAAAGGGCTTAATCATTCCTTTCCTTTGGGTACAGATACTTGATGTTTTGGAGTTTCTGAGCTTGCATTTGCTTGGCTGGAAAGTAGATTCCAAGAGGGATTTCCTGGGTGGAGGATACTAGAATGCACCTCAGAGAGAGGTGTGGGGATGAGCTTCCTCTATTAAACTGAGAAGTTGCCTGGCAGAAAACACCAGATTCTTACCAATGGAAAAAGGCACAAAAGCATCATTCTTCTTAAACTGCCCCTTCTCATCCAGGAAGTGCTGAGGGTTGAAATCATCAGGATTGGAGAAGAACTTGGGGTCTCTCAGTACAGAACCCAAGACAGGGAACACTTCAGTGTCCTGTTAGGGAGAAGAAAGAGCAATTGATAAATGGGTTAACAGTTAAGTTGTGTGAAAGCACAGAAGTATTAGAAAGGAAACTTCTCTGAGAGAGCAGCTTTGGAGGTTATGAAGTTAATTTGCTAGCAGTGGGAAGTTTGTGGGATCACAGGGGTACATGTTTATTGAGAATGGATGTATGAGTGACAGGACAGTGCCCCTTGGGGCAGGGCATTGTGTTGAAGTTTGAGGGTGTTTATCTTTAGGGTATTAAGTTATATGTCTCTCATGAATACATACACAAGTTTTCATTCCCTGAGTCAGTGGGCTTGGGAGAGTGGGATTTATATCCCCATGGGAAGAATATTTGGGGGACAGGAGATTCTTGTCTCTATGGAACAAGTTTGTTGGAAATGGGTTTGACAGGTAGTTTCTGGGAAAAGAGATTGACTTCCATGCAGCAAAAAATGTGGGGAGTCATGGAAATCAGGACTTTGAGGGAAACTTCTGAATTGACATTGTTGTTAAGGAAGTCTTTGCTTGAAGGTATGAGACAAGGGCTATCAGTCTTCTAATGGGAATAGGTATCAGGGTCCCAGGTGAGGGATGGAGCTCTCTCTAGGCTCAGCCAGACAGACCTTGGGGAGCAGAAAATCCCGAAACTTGGTGTCCTTTGTAACTCTGTGAGCCAGGCCCATGGGGATCATGTCTGTGAATCTTTGGATCTCATGGATCACTGCATCTGTGTAGGGCATCTTGGCCTTGTCTTCAAACTTGGGCTGACGGTTCTTTCCAATCACTTGGTCAATCTCCTCATGGATCTTGGCTGCAGGTGAAGAGAGAATGTGTTTAGTTTTCTAGGAGGTTCTGATCAGGAAGTTAGTCTGAATTTGTAAAACTAGATGTATTACATGGAACTATTTGTGACATGTATGTGAATCATCAAAACAAACACTGGTGACACACCTTTCTGAAGCAGAATCCTCTTAACTTGTTCTTTCCAGAATCATAAGGGTTCCAGAAAGAAGTAGAGCCAGGAAATGGCCTGGAAGAATGGGTGATAGGCCCTCTGGAGTTTAGGCAAGCACTCTAGCAATAAGCCCAGTTTCTATGAATATTTCAGTGGCTAGTTAAAAATGTCTGGTGGTTCTTAGTAGAATGTCCCCCTGCCTCTGAAGGGTGTGTCTGATGGTCCAGAGATGTAGGAGAGGTGAGGACATTGAACAAGGCTCAGAGGAGCTTCATGATCTGTGACCTGACCCCCAACCCTACAGCCTTACCTTCCACATCTTGGTGTTTCATAAGCAACAGGAAGCCATAGCGCAAGGTTGTACTAACTGTCTCTGTGCCAGCAAAGAAGAGGTTTAGTGTGGTCAAAACTAGATTCTTCATGTGGAATTCTGTGTTGGAGTCATTCTCCTATAGGAAGAATGCATATTAGGACAAATTCATTTAACATATACTTGGAGACCTTCTGAGGTTATTTTTTTTTGAGCCTACCTCTGGAAGGTCTGAACCTGAAGTGGGGAGAGAGAAAGACCCTGAATCAGCCAGGCTCTTGCTGTCCCATGCACTTGCTCAACCTGCTGAATTTTCCCCAAATGCTTTTTGAATAGTGTTTGCTTGCTCTTTGG
>PVJX010046070.1:0-12454 GCA_004027295.1 Dolichotis patagonum | reverse complement strand
TGGTTGTATCTTCCAATCTATTCCATTGATCTTCAGGTCTGTTTTTATTCCAGTACCATGTTGATTTTATTACTGTAGCTTTGTAGTATAATTTCAAGTCAGGGATTGTGATGCCTCCTGCCTTGCCTTTGCTGCTTAGAATTGCCTTTGCTATTCTAGGTCTCTTCTGGTTCCAGATGAATTTTAGGAGTGATTTCTCCAGATCTATGAGGTATGTTAGTGGTATTTTGATTGGGATTGCATTGAATCTGTATAGTAATTTTGTGAGAATGGCCGTTTTCACAATGTTTGTTCTTCCTATCCATGAACAGGGGATGTCTTTCCATTTTCTGAGGCCCTCTTCGATTTCCTTTTTCAGGAAATCAGACCCTCAAAATTCAAAGACCCAATCCAAAAATGGGCATCTGAAATGAATACACAGTTCTCCGATGAACAAATACGAATGGCAAATAAATACATGAAAAAATGTTCATCATCATTAGTCATTAGAGAAATGCAAATTAAAACCACACTGAGATTCCATCTCACTCCAAAAAGAATGGCCAGGATAGAAAAAACTACCAACAAGAAGTGTTGGAGAGGCTGTGGGGGAAAAGGAACTCTTCTGCACTGTTGGTGGGAGTGCAGACTGGTGCAACCACTGTGGAGGTCAGTCTGGAGATTCCTCAAGAAGCTGGGTCTGGAGATCCCATTTGACCCAGCTATTCCACTTCTAGGCATATTCCCAGAAGAACTGAAAACATCATACCACAGTGATATATGTGCACCCATGTTTATAGCATCACAATTTGTAATAGCCAGATCCTGGAAACAACCTAAGTGCCCATCAACTAAGGAATGGATAAAAAAGTTGTGGCATTTTTATACAATGGAGTACTACTCAGCTATAAAGAATGATCACATTGAGATATTTATAAATAAATGGACACAACTTGAGACCATACTCATAAGCGAAATAAACCAGACTCACATGTGTAAATACCGTATAGTCTCCCTAGTATGAGAGTTGATAAGAGTATATAAGATTTTATGGTAATCATAAGTCTCCATCTCATAGCTTTGAAGACTTTCAATGTTTTCGTTCATCAGTTGGAATGGTTTTATTCTGTTTTGCTTGACTTTATTATGCGTGATGGCGTGAACAGCTGTTTTGAAGAAAACAAAACATTATGACAGCTATTGCTGATTTAATATCATCTTGCTTAGAAGTCTTACCATGCTTCTATTCTTCTATTACCATTGGTTCTATCATGTTGTGTCTTACTGGGATTTGAATATGTGTGATAGTATAAACAAAATTTTTTAATGAAAATGAGATATTACAGTAGCCATTGATCATTCTGTTATTCGGTTCAGAATGCCCTGTAATTCTTTCATTCTTTGAGTGGTTTTATACTATTTTGTTATGTTTGATATTATTGTATTTGAAACTATGCTCAACTATAGTAGAGAAGGAGATATTGTGATAGCTACTGTTAATGTCCAGTTGTCTTAATGTAAAGTACTGTGTTGCCTATGTTGTCCTCTTCTGATCTGCTCTGTCCTACTCTCTTTTGTTTTATTCTCTTTAAAAATAAAAAGAAAAGAAAAGAAAAGTTTAGTTAAGGGGTGCTTTGGAAGGTTCATAATGAACACATTATGGATATTTCCATTATGTCTTATGGGGAAAGTCTTGACTTACAACCAACTTGAGTTACAATAAGCCCTCATGGAAAATTGAGTTCATGAGTCTAGCCCAAAGTATATACCATTGAGCCCCAATTATTTTTAAAAAATCTACAACATAGACGAACCTGGGGGACATTATGTTAAGTGAAATAAGGCAGGCAGATGAAGACAAATACCATGTGATTTTTGGCTGTATGTGGAATACAAAAAGTCAAATATCTGATTTATAGAAACAAAATAAAATGGTGGTTACCAAAGGTTTGGGGTGGAAGAAATGGAGAAATGTTAATAAAAAGACACAAAATTTCAGTTATGTAAGAAGAATAAGGTCAAGCAATCTATTGTATATTGTGGTGACTATAATACAGAATAATGTATACTCTAGGGCAGAAGATTCGAGGTTTCTTATCACAAAGAAAATGATATATGCAGCAAGGTGATCAAAATATATGATAAGTGTTTAAATTTTAGAATTTTATTACAGTAAAAGACACATCACTTTTAATCTCTCTCTTTTCAAACACACATCCATTCATTCATTTTTTTTAGTCTTTTTTTTAATTTAAAAGAGAATAAAACAAAAAGGGGCAGTACAGAGCAGATCAGAAGAGGACAACATAGGCAACACAGTACTTTACATTAAGTCAACTGGACATCAACAGTATCTAACACCATATCTCTTACTCTGCTATAGTTGAGCATAGTTTCATTTACAATAATATCAAACATAACACAATAGTATAAAGCCATGCATATAGTGAAGGAATTCCAGGGCTTTCTGAACCGAATAACAGAAAATGATCAATGGGTATTATAATATCTCATTTTTGATAAAAAAGAAAAAAATTTGTTTGAACTATCACACATATTCAAGTTCCAATAAGACACAATGTGGTAGATAGAACCAATGGTAATAGAACAGAAAAAGCATAGTAGGACTTCTAAGAAAGATAATATTAAATCAGCAATAGCTGTCATAATGTTTTCTTCAAAACAGCTGTTCATATCATCACGTATGATATAGTCAAACAAAACAGGATAACACCATTCATTCTTGCCGCTTCCAAAACAGTTCTAGAAGTTGTCTTTCTTAAGTGTCTTTACAAAAAGTGAGCCGGGCGTGGTGGCACATGCCTGTAATTCCAGCACTAAGGAGGCTGAGGCTGGAAGATTGTTGTGAGTTTGAGACCAGTCTGGGCTACAAAGTGAGCTCAAGGCCAGCCTGCACTGCATAGTGAGACCCTGTCTCAAAAAGACAAAAAAGGCCAAGATGTGATTAAAAATTTTTAAAAAACCACAGCTAATGCCGCTGCCAAGTGTCCCCCAGTGGAAAAGCAGGCTCATAAAAACATGGTGTGCCCTCATCTGCATTATTCACTGGATCTGGAACTGTGGGACTTCTGCCCCTAACACCAAAATGACCGTGAAAAACAAATGCTTTGAACTGATTGAGGACATCAAGGCCACCACCACAGCACAAATAGATACTCTCAAAAGAGGATTTCTAGAAATGCTTCAGAAAGCGGCAGGAACAGCGGGAGACGCGTGTTCAGAGTAAAGGAAAGTTTCTTGAGGAAGATTAATGGCCTTGAGGAGGATTGAATTTATTACTGCAATAAAGTTTTAGCTTAAACATTGATCATGTTTTGATCACAGCTTATATCTGAGGTAATGCAATGTTAAATAGCTTGAATTAGCCATTCCATAATGTATACATATATCAAACATCATGTTGTACACATAAATACATACCATCTTACTTTACCAATTTTTAAAAATAACAATCAAGTTTTAAAATAAAATAAGTTTTAAGGGCTTGTCTAATTTAAGGAAAACCAGGAAAGGGTCAAAATACATACATACATATAGATCATACTAAAGTAGCCTTATAAATATTACTTTCTGTAAGATAAACCAGCATAATTGTGATTAAAACTGGTTTACAAGAGAATGCTTGTTTTAATGCTTTTTTAAATTTAAGAACAAGTTTCAGTTAAATATATTTAAATGAGTGCTGTATGTAGGAAGGAAGGAAGGAAGGAAGGAAGGAAGGAAGGAAGAAAGGAAAGAGGAAGGAAGGAAAGCAAAAGATCATTTTTGTTTTTGTCCCAGAATTATAATTGTTATTTGATAAATACTATCTCCAATAAGAATTATTTTGAGATTCTCTAAAATATATAGTCATCATTCCTGTGTAAAATTAGCATCCTAGCTTTTCTTCCTTTTTTACATCAGTTGTAGTCTCCTTGGAAACTATTATTAAAGTCTTAAATTCTGAATACACACACACACAAAGCGAGCACATGAACAAAGAACAGCAAGCCTGTATATTACGTGTAGCCTCAAAGCCTCCTGCCTATGTGACCTTGTGTACTTTTCAGGGTTCATCCTACCAGTGGATACATCTCATCCAACTCGGACACAAAATAAGTTTATTTCTAAAAGAAAAAGAAAAGAAAAGAAAAGGAAAAGGAATTAACATCACATACATATATAAATACTACTAGAGACCAGATTCTATACTAGGTACCTTATATGTTATCTTTCGTGTGCCTCAAAAAAAAAAAAAAAAATTCCATGATTTAACATTGTTAACACCATGTTATAAATGAGGAAACTGAAATTCAAATAATTATCTTCAAGTAACTTACCTAAGGGAAAATAATGTAACTGGATTTTGAGTGCAGCTGGATCAGTTGGTCCCTTGGCCCTTATGCATCTATTACGCAATGCAGTGATCAGTATGTTTCGGATTCTCAGGAGGATGTTTGGGCTGAGGCAACTCTGGTCTTCTTAGCCTTGGGGAAGTTTTTGTTTTTTGAGGTTTTTTTTTAAGTGTCACTTTAAACCCTACTATTAATCATGCTACATGTTTAAAAAGTAAATTTAGTGCATTTTTAGCAGGTAGAATATTGTTACTTGGCTAATAGATTCTATTTTTGAGCAATAGTCTAAATTTAGGAGACATTTTTGGGAAAACAAGGCCGATGGTGCCTGAAGTGTATACTCAGCACTGTGTAAGAATGTAAAACAAGATAGCGTTGTCCTTCTAGAAGGCTTGGGAGGAAGGATCACACAGAAAGGTGCAAACCTACAGGTGTTTCTACCCCTGCTCAACGTAAGGACCCCAACATTCAAACAACTGAGCAGCCAGACCTCCCTGCCACCAGAGCTTTCAACTAGCTCTTGCTACAACAAACCAGTAGCAGCTACTGCTGCTGAATCTTCACTACAACCAAAGGTGTCCTATGCTCATAGGCTGAATCCTATACTAATATAGTACTTTGCATCAAAATCTTCCAGAAAAATTAGTATGTGTTTCTGTTAGGTTCCAGTCCTGAGTCTTTACAATTCAGTTCTACTATGAGCTAAGTGGGTTCACATAAAGCAGCATAAAAATCACTGGGACATTTCAGCATTGCCTTGACCACCAAGCATATCATTATTCCTACAGGAAAATGCGCAAGATTCTAAAAATCCTGACTTATAAACAAACGAATGGAATACAGCGTATTTGTAAGGTCATGGTCAGATGGGCATGGGGGAGACTATCTGTATGGGACTAAGTGTCAGACAAGGTGTCTAGGCCAGGGAGAGAGAACTATGGGCGGGTGAGACATTACTTCAGGATGGGTTTCACTTTGGGCTACTGAAGACAAGATTTGGAATAGTGGAAGTTAGATAGCTTTTACAGGTAGAGTGTGGTATAAACAAGCTTTCCAAGTCGGGAAAGGGAAAAATTCAATTAGGGGTCCTCTTCTCATCAAAACATAGCATCTGCTTTGGGAATGTGGTGGATTAACTGATGGTCAGCTTGGAACACCCAGGCTGAACTGAATCAGCATGGTGCTGTGTGTGGAGGGCCCTCCTGAGGATTGTAACCAGTGGCATAAAAGAACTGAAGGGGAAGATGGTATGCTGTTGATTCTCCTGGAGAAAATTGTCACGCTGGTTTTCTGAAGATGGGTGCAGTAGTTTTGCGGGGAGCTCTGATTCTGGTACCTTGAGTGTTGCTTCCTGGCTCCAGTTCAGATCCCTCAGCCTAGTGACACAGATCCTTCATCCTGCTAGTGCAGACTTTTTAGCTTCTACCACTGACCTTTGGGCCTTCCCAGTGAAGATCCCTGATACAGACTTGCATGAGACATTGTTGTGGGCTCTAGGCCTCCAATGGACTCGTGGAGGACATTGGCATGGGATCCAGGCCCTCAGCTCGATTCTTTGGGTCTCTCGTGTGTGGACAGGTCTCCTGTACTCTTTTACATTTAACTCTTTGGGTGAATATTACAAAATAATCCTATAAATTAAGTATTAAATATTTTCCCTTGTGAACCCTGATTACAATAGGAAAATAGAATTTAAACAGCCATAGCCATAGTTTAGTGGCTGTTGTGGCTTGTGTCTGGATGTCTCCTCAGAGCCTCATGCCATCATAGGTAGGGCTTTTCAGAGGTGACTGGATTGGAGTTTGTGACACTGGTGTTGATTCATGGTGCAATGTGGAGATTAAAGATGCTGGTAGTAAGGGTGTGTGATTACTAAATGAGTCCACTGATTGGTTTGGCATCTACCCTAAAATGCGTAATCTAGATAGAATACAAAAGGGGTAAAAACAAGATGCTATTGTCATTTGTCACTTTCTTGCTTGCTTTTGCTGTTTTCTGCCTGCCATAGACTGTTTCTCCTCAGCGATGCTCCTCTGCCATGCCACCCTGCCTCAGAGCCATCTAACTATGGACTGAATCCTCTACAAAATATGAGCTAAATAAACCTTTCCTCCCTTAACTTCTGGGTGTTGAATATTTTGTTTCAGCAATGAGGAAAGTAACTAAGACAGTGCCTGTATCAGTAAGAGTCAGAAACCACACTCTTTCGACACAAATAATTCAATATAGAGAAGTATTAGCTAAATAAAAAGTTGTTTAGTAAGTATATGAGAGAGTAAAGAGAATCCTAAGATATCATGGCATTGCAGGAAAGAGCTATCACCCATAGGGTTGGAAGAACAATGAAAAAGGGACTACTGACATTTAATAGCATAAAACAAGATACTTATATGCTTGAATGTTAAATCTCACAAGAGGAGCAAAAGCTGGAGTCTTTGAGGGAATTCAATAAGATTTGGTCTGCAAGTCTAGGAACTATGACAAACTGGATTCAGCGACTGCTGTGGGAAGGAACTGAGAGTGTCACCATAAAAAAAAAACAAGCAAACAATAACAACAAAGAGGCTGGAGCTGCACTCACAGGAACTGCAAACAGGAAGCAAAGGAAACAGCGGCAAGTCCCTCTCCACCTTCAGAGCTCCAGTCTCTCTCTAGCAACCCCACTGGCCAACCCAACAGCAACCCAGGTGGTAAAGCAGAAATGCAGCCTTCAGCCAGCCACTGGGTGGGGTCCACAGCAGGGCTGAACTGAGAGATAACAGTCCATTAAATAACACAGGACCTGACATAGAGTACCTTGAATGCTGGATGCAGAAATTTTGACCATCTTCTATAATAAAAAGGGAAACATACACAGCAGTTATAGAAAGGTATATGATAAAAGTATAGTTTTAAGTTTAATCTGTTTGCAATATGTTAGGAAAGAGGAGACTAAATGCAGGAAGACTATTAGTACATCACAATGCTTTTAGACTACAGTCTGATTAACACAGGCAAAATGGACAGGAAAAGGAAAGTATCAGTGCAAGAGATACTACACTGGGAAAACTCAGCATGGTATGACTAATAAATAATATGAGAAAGATGAGTGAAAATTTGAAGATGATGAAATATTCTGCATGTATTTATATAATATAAACTTGCAAATTTTTCCAAAGATAACTTCCTTAAAGGTCATAAGAAACTATGACTACTTAGATTATGATGAAGGTAGCAGTCCAGGACTATAAATTTGAAAAATGAATTATTAGGGGATTTCCAATTTTTGGTCCTGTCATAAAAGCTGAAAGACATAGTTTTGTCCTAACAAGTAAAAAAAAATAAACAAACTGAAAAATTGACAGCTTTCTTTAGACTTTTCAGAAAAGTGGGGTCACAGGGCAGACCACTATCTTCAAAACTGGAGAGACTGGCAAGCAAAACAGAGAGCCACCAGCACAAACCACGAGAAATGGTGCCAAGGTAGGGAAACCCAAACCACAGCTGATGAATTGCTGGAGCCTCCGTGCAGACAAGTCAAGAGATTAAAAACTCCGGAGAGATTCAGCCATTAAGACCCACACACTTGTGTGAATTTTACCTTAGGAGTTCAACCAGATTCTCACAGGGTCTATTGGAGAGAAATTCTCCCATGCTTTCAACAGGGGGAGAGAAAAATGAAACATTTTTTAATACTCCAGAGCACTCTGTTCTTAATAGAGAATCTGCCCTTGGGAGAAGCTATTTAGCTAGAGCTGAAACTGCTGGGTTTTATCAAAACCTAACTGACCTGGGGGAAGGGAAACATCCAACTCCAGCCTTCTCTTGCCTTCCAACTGTAAGAAGGGGAATCCCAGCTGTAGTCCACTTTATCCATCACTTTATCCTCGCCCTGCAGAGGAGGAGAGGTGGGCTGAGGAACACAGCTCACAGCCCATAGCATAGGTTCAGCCCCCTAAAAACCTGAAATCTCATAGCACTGTAAAACTCTTCCCCTCTCCCCAGGTCTTACAATCACATTACTAAATGTCTATTCACAGATGCTCCTGTTATCTAATACATCACATCTGGCAAATAAGAAAAATTTACAAGAACTACTAAAAAGGGGGGGGGCAGCTCTGAAGAGACAGAGCAAGCACCAAAATCAGACTTATGGCAGAAAGGTTGGAGTTACTAGACCAGGAATTTAAAAGAATTCTGATGAAGATGCAAAGTGTGCTAATGGGTAGCCAGCATGCAAGAACAGATGGGCAAGGTAAGCTAAGAAAGAACACCGTAACTCTGAAACACCTTATTAATGAGACGCAGTGAAATGTAGAGCAGTTGATGCATATATTAGAAAAGAAGAAAAATCTACGATCAGTAACCCAGGCTTCCAGCTCAGGAAACTGGAAACAGAAGAGTACATTAAATCCAAAATAAGCAGAAGAAAAGAAATAACAGAAAGTAGACCAGATATCAATTAAACTGAAAATAGTAAAGCAATAAAGAAAATCAACAAAACCAAAAGGCAGTTCTTTGAAAAACTTTATCCGAGATAACTAAGAAAAAAGAAAGTATACAAATTACAAATATGATAAATGAATGAGAGGACATCATAACAAATCTCATGGAATTTAAAGAACAGTAGGGCTGGGTGTGTCACTCAGTGGTAGGGTGCTTACCTAGTATGCATAAGGTTCAGTCCCCAGCACTATAAAAAAATTTTTTTAATGCTATGTATAACTCTAGGCCCACAAATTTGAAAGCCTAGATATAATGGACCAATTCTTCGAAAAACACAATATGCAAAAACTCGTACAAGAAGAAATAGATCATATAATAAGCCCATATCTATTAAAGAAGTTGAATCATCAATAGCCTTTCAAATAGAGAGCATAAGGCTCAGAAGGGTTCACTGGTGAATTCTACCAAGAATTTAAGGAAGAAATTATATCAATCAATACAATTTCTTCCAGAAGACAGAAGCAAAAGAACTATCCCAACACATTCTATGAAGCCAATATTATTTGAATACCAAACCAAACAAAGAACAAAGCTACAGACCAATCTTATGAAGAGATATAAAATCCCAACCAAAATAATAGCAAACATAATGTATGAAAAGCATTACACAGCACAATTAAGTGGGATTTTTTTCTAGGTAGGAAAGGTTGGTTTAACACTTGAAAATAAGTTAATGTCATCTATCACAACAATAAGCTAAAGAAGAAAAATCACATGATTATATCAAAAGGCTTTGGCAACAAGCAACACCCATTTATGACAATAACTCTCACTAACTAGAAGAGAGGGAAATTTCTTCAACTTGATAAATATCTACCAAGAAAACTATAGCAACTGTATGGTAAGAAACTTTTTCATATTTAATGGTAAGAAACTCATCTTTTTTACTAAGATGAAGAACAAGATAGGATTTTTCCCCTTACTACTAATTGCAACACTATACTGGAAGTTCTGTCTAATGCAATGAGATAAGGAAAAGAAAAATGTATATATATTGGGAAGGGAAAAATGAAACTCTTTACTGTCAAAATATTCCTGGAACTATAAGCAATTACAGAAGGATTGTAGAACACAAGGTTAATGCAAAGAAGATATGTAACACACATGAACCAACTCCCCATGATGAATATAATTATTGTGTACTGCAAATATACTAATAAAAATTAAAAATTGTAAGAAAAAAGTATATCAGTCATGGATATTTTAAAATTTTTGAACTAATAACACAATGCAATTCATATTAGAACTCCCAAAAATAAAATGCTCAAGTATAAATTTAACAAAATATTTATAACACCTACAAGAGGGAAAGCTATAACACTCTGTTAAAAAGAATCAAAAAAACGAAATAGAGAGATACTCCATGTTCATCGATAGAGGACTCAGTATTGTCAAATGTCAGTTTTTCCAGTAAGTTATTTTATGGCTGCCAACAAACTAATTTTAAAGTTTATACAGAACAGTAAAAAAAAACAACATTGAAGAAGTACAAAAACTTGGAGGACTGAAACCAACTAATATCAAGACATTTTATAAAGCTACAGTAATCAAAGCAGTAACTGTATGTGATAATGATGAAAGAACAGATAAATGTAACAGAATACAAAGTCCAAAATAGACCTACATAAATTGAGTGATCTTTGACAAAGAAGGAAAGCAATACCATAGATCAAAGGTAGTGTTGGTTTTCAACAAATGGTTCTAGAACAACCACATATTTACATGCAAAAGTAGATAAATAAATGTTGAGGTTGAGAACTTGCTTAGCAAGATAAGGCCCTGGGTTTGATCTCCACACCAAAAATAAAATCATAAATCTTGACACAGACATTATACTCTTCACAAAAAATTAACTAAAAATGGATCACAGACCTAAGGCAAAATTTAAAAACTTCAAAACTCCTGGAAGGTAACATTTTGATGATGTGAGGTTTTGGCAATAGTTATTTAGATGTGATACCAAAAGCATAATCAATGTCAACTCAAACTTCACTTCATCAAAATGAAAAATTTATGCTCTGCAAAAGACAGTCAATAAAATGAAAAAGCAAGCCACAGACTGGGAGGAAAATTGCAAACAATATATGTGAAAAAGGATTGCTACCTAAAATGTATAAAGAACTTCCAAATCTCAATAAAAACACAAAAAACCTCAACTAATAAGTGGACAAAATATCTGAACTAACATCTCACCAATAAAAATATACAGATTGCAAATAAACATGAAGAGATGTTTTATATTATAACCTGCAAGGCAATTAAAATTAAAATTAAAATTAAAACTACATTGCTACTACCAATCCATTGAAACAGTCAGAATCTAGTATACTGACATCACCAAATGCTGGTGAGGATGTGAAGCAAAATCAACTCTGACACATTGCCAGTGGAAATGAAAACTGGTTCAGATATTTTAGAAGAAAGTTTGGTGGTTTCATACAAAATTAGTTATATTCTTATCACATGATCCAAGAAGGTACACTGGAATTTTTCCAACAGAGTTGAAAATATTTCCATTCCAAAAACTGCACTGACCTATTTTCCATCATACCACTGACTCTGTTTTCTTTCATCAGATCATAAGCCTGAAAGTATTTTCTTCAGAAAAAGACTGATTGGCTACAAAAATCTTCCCCTATTTTCAGTTTTGAGATGTTCATATTTTAATAAGGTGTTATTCAAAAAGCCATATCATAAATCTTGACCATTTAGGCACCAAGAACAGTTGGGAGTTACTTGGTGGAGAGAAACCTGCCTAGTAACTAAGTAGCACTGACAACACATTGGTCACCTCCCTCACATATTCACTGGATCAGCCAACCCTGTGAAGACCTACCCTGAAGAGCTACATGAAGAGCTAAAATGCTACAGTTTAGGTGTCTGGCCTTGTGAGCTTGGAATTTCAACCCTGGAAATAATATTCATTGGCACTCATTCTACTAATAAGTGTTTCACAGAGAGTATTTTGAGTTATTTTAAAACCATATACAACTATGACACTTTTGGCACACATACTTCATACCAACTAATATGCAATTATATGATAGCCAACTGATGTTGTTTTTTAATATTCAGCTTTCCCTACAATAGAAAGCAGAGTTTATGTGACTTTAAGCTTTGCTGCTATTTATGATTAAACAGATGGTATTCCATTTAGGAGAGAATAACAATAAGACAAGCAGGATTACCCAGTGAATAGCCAACTGGAATTCAGGGCCCTTGCATTATAATCCTATTGTATAGAAAAGGAGCAATAAAAACAACAATAATAAGAAAAACATGGCCTTATATTTCTATAGGCTTGTGTCAGACCCTCACATACACACCCCTGAGCGCCTCTTGAGTGCGGGCCCTAAACTATCTATTTTGGCCCCACTGCTGCTATAGGGACAAACTGCATGAGAATTCAAATCTATATGGACACAATCTAAAAGTGCCTTCCATATAGCCACCTCATCATTATTGGGAGAGGCAGTCCATCATGAGCCTTAAGTGTCTTCGCACATTTTTGTTGAAAGTGCCAAACTGCAAAGTTTATGCATGTTCTGATGCTGAGAAGTTTCTATAGCTATTTAAATGAATATTTAAGAAAGTCATGGTGACTACAATTTGAATACCTTGTAAATTCTCAGTCC
>PVJX010046069.1:0-12457 GCA_004027295.1 Dolichotis patagonum | reverse complement strand
TGTGGTTGACTTGGGGTGCTGGGAGAACAAGGAACTCCTCCCCTCTCTGGGGGTGGCTGTGATCCTGCCTGGGTGTGGGCTGAGAATCAGACATCTCATATTGTCCTGTCCCCCATCCCGTGTCCCCCTTCCCCCTCCCCCCTGCTTAGCAAGTGGGAGCCAGTGAACTACACATCTTGTGAAAAGATTGGCTATGGTATTTAGTATGAGCTCCCCATATGCAAAGATAAGGACAACCATTTGGAAGAAAACAAGAGACAATATGACAGATAGTGAAGATCTCTGGTTGTCTAGCTTTGAAATTGATGCTTTCTTATGTCCCATTCTGTTCTGTTTTGTTGTGTTTAATTTTACTCCCTTTTAAAATAAAATAAAAAAAAATTTTTAAAAAGATATGCAAAATAGGGCTGGGGATTTAGCTCAGTGGCTTAAGAGCCTGCCTGGCAAGTGTGAAGTCATGAGTTCAATCCCTGGTACCAAAAAAAAAAACCCAAAAAACAAAAAGATATGCAAAATATAAGAATTTACAAGATTGGCTTACAGTGGCCACCCAGGGGCAGGTGTGGAAGACTGCAGAAGGTCTGTCTATGCTCTGGGGACCCAAAGAAGCCAGTCCAGAGCTGGAACTCTGGGCAGGGTCCTGTGTGAATCTGCACCAGGAGACTGCAGGATCAGTCCTGGAGGCTGAGGATTGTGTGTTGGAAGCCAAGAGACAACATCTAAGGAGAAAGACTGGCACTCCTCTGAAGGACACAGAAGCAATCCTTCCTTCTTCTCCTTTGCACCATTCTGCTGATAATCTTCCCTAGGGTGGGTCTTTTCACATTTAGAATTATGCTGAGCCAATTTAATTGGGTGTGTCTTACTTAAATTGACACAATCAACCATCATGATACAGGGGAATGAAAAACTCTCAACCTACTAGATGTCTGATATGAGTGTTCTCTAAAACTGAAGAATGAATTTTAGGAACAACGGAGGTAAAGAGCAGCATATACTTACTAAGAGAAAGTTTCTGTCTGAGAGATAGAAGGGGTCCCAAGTGGGTTGCCAAGGACTCTTTTCTAGGGACTTTTATAGAGCAAAACTACAAAGTGAGTGGGTCTAAGGTGGGGGAAACATGGGAACTTGCAAGGTGGGCATGAGGTGGGACAGACTGTGGTCAACCAATAAGATTAATTTGCTCAGTTAAAACTGATTAAATCTGGGACAAATGGGGAAGGGAGTCTCATAGCAAGGGGGCATGAATACAGAGCAGTGACTCTTCCTGTAGGGGGTTGGAATGGTGACTTGTGGCTTTCTCAGGGTGATAGACCTGTTTAGAATACCAGTCCTTAGGATGTAGGTGCATTTGTTTGACCTTTTGTCTTGAGGTCTGGCCCGCAGTGGGAGGTGTCTGTCTCCCCCACAATTGTAAGGTATCTGGCCTTCTGCACTGGCTCCTTGGAAAGCCTAGCCCTGTCTGCCTATAATATTTGTATCTAACTCAGCTGCCTCTAATGATCACAGTAGCTCTGGGAACATTCTATCAAAAGGAAGGAAACTAATTTTTAAAGTAACCAAGGGTGTAGGACAATACTTCATGTCTCTGTGCAATCCTGTGAAGTTTTCTGGAGGACGATGGTGTTATAATTTCAGCATCATTCTTCTCCAATCACCACCATTCCGTTTGATCAACAGCTGTTTCTCATGGTTTCCTTCATCAGAATTTCATCATGCTGTGGCCTCACTACTGAAGCATTAAGTTTAGGGAGTGTTGGTTGAGCAGTTTAATCCCCAGTCTTTCTGAATGCAGATTTGCACTAAGGGTAGGAATGTCAGACGACATCCTGTATGATTAAGGGTGGCAAAAGTTTCTCTAGAAGGTCTCCTTTTAGCCTCATAAGGAAAGCCACTGGTTGGTGTGTATTTTTCTGGTCAGTGGTAAAACCTAATACCTTCATATGTGAGTGAGATGCTAAAAACTCAGGGTCAGGTTTGGGTCTCCCTCACAAAGGTAAAATCTGGGCGATTTTATATTACTAATTTCTTTCTCCTCTCCAGATTTAGCTCCTGTCAATAAAAACTCCAGATTTAGCTCCTAAAGGCAAGGCTGTGGGGCCCACAGAGAGCTCCCCAGGGTAGGGCCTATGGTGTGAGACCAGGTCTCGGGTCCTTCGGAGGGCAGAAGGGTGCAGCCTTCTGAGTCCCAGCAGCATCCTCCGTGTGACTCTACTGCACCACTAGGTAGCTGTGGCGAAGCGGGCAGCACCAGTGCCTCCTGTGTTAGGGGGAGGGAAAGGGGGAGGGGGAGGTTAAGGAGACTATCTAGTGTGCTCATTCTCATTAAACAGGCAGGCAGCTAAGGTTAGGCCATCAGCGACACCAATTTCTTCTTCCTTGGAGGGCTCTTCAAGTACCTTGGTTCTTGGACCTTTCCAGACAGCCATAAAACATAAGAGCTTTCGCATCACTTTCCTTGCCTTCTGTAGGGAAGATCTGTTTTAGAAATAGTACTGTAATGTAGGCTCCATGTCGTCAGGCACTTTCAAAACCCCATGCATTTCATGTAGGAGAACCAGCGAGGGCTTCTCACCCCTTTCGGAATAGAAGAGCCAGGCACACATGCTCCCTGGAAGCAGCCACCTCAGCGTTCACCTGTGAGGGTGAGATCCGGTGCAGATGAGATTCTGAGCACAAAAGGGGCAGGTTGGCGTGGCAGCTCCCACTGGAGACCAAGTTAGTACCCGCTGCTCTTCAGAAATGAGGAGGAAAGCGTGGGCAGAGTGTCCGGAGCCCCAGGCCGCACACTCAGGCTGACGGGCCTCTCTGGTAGCCTCCGTCCGACCTGGGCAACCATGAATTTCAGGGCACCCCAGGCTGCCACCTGGGCACAGCCCCACACGGCAGAGCTTGGCCCGGGCCACCCTGCCGATGCCAGCCCTCGGGGCACAGGGCGCAGCAGCCAGACCAGCCACTCAGTGTGGGCAGCTGCACACAGGCCCGCTCCGCCCTCCGAGGCTGTCCGTCTCCGTCTGGGGCGCTGTGGGCTCCTTCTAGATTCTTTCCACGCTCTGGTCCTAAATGAATTGGACAAGACAAGTGAAAAGGTAGGGAGGGTTTACATTTCTTAAAAGTTGAAAAAGTTGGCTCCAATTAAAGTAGGGAGTGTGCTCTGCGGGATAAAAGCATAGCGGCCTCAAAAGTTTTTAAAAGAACTTTTGTAAGTAAAACAGGAAACTCTTCAAAGGCAGGGTGATTTGTGAATCTGAAGATTTAAGATTCTGCTCCCAAGGTAAAAGTGACAGCATGAAGTTAAATATATTGTTACGAGGGGCAGTAAGTACTAAATTGCTTTAATACCATTAAAAAAAAAAAGCCAAGTGCCGGCCGAGTGTAGTACAGCTACTTGGAAGGCCAAGCCCAGGCCTACTGGAGCGCAGGTGTTTGGGGCCAGCCTGGACAGGAGGGAGGCCCATCTTTTAAGTGAAACAACAAATCAACAGCCTCAAATCCAGGAAATTCTATTGATGTGAACTTGTTCTAACTTGACAATGATGTTTAACTAGAAATCTGATAGTACCTTATTTATAAAATTACTATTTTTTGGTACTGGGTATTGAACTCATGACCTCACATTTGCCAAGCAGGCACTTACGGCACTGAGCTAAAACCCCAGCAAATTATCTCGTTTTGCAATACTTGGGCATTCAACCAATAACAAATGTTGGCGGGGCTATGCGGAAAAAGGAACACTTCTGCACTGTTGGTGGGAGTGTAGATTGGTGTAGCCACTGTGGAAATCAGTATGGACATTGCTCAAAAAACTAGGTTTGGGAGTCCCATCCAATCCAGCTATTCCGCTATTTTCCCAGAAAAATGAAAAAGGTCATGTCACAGTGATATATGTGCACCCATGTTTATAGCAGCACAATTTGTAATAGCTAAATCTTGGAAACAACCAAAATGCCCAACTGCAGAATGGGTGAAAAAGATGTGGTATTTTTATACAATGGAGTCTTACTCAGCCATAAAAAGGTCGATCTTGAGGCTTTTACAAATAAAGGCAACTTGAGACTATCCTCATAGTGAAATAAATCAAACTCACATTTGTAAATATTACATTGTTTCTCTAGTGTAAAAAATAATAAAAAATTGAAAGTAATAATGTCAAAAATGTACAATAGCTATTGTAATAATGGAAGGGAAAGTGCTCAAAAGGAAAAAACAACTTATAGGTATACATGTGTAACTTATGTTTCTGTACAAGATACATAACCATACTACTAAGTTTTTTAGTTCATCAAACAGAATAGTTTGTGCTGGCATTGTTTATTTTTTATGCTTTGATTTTATAACTTAAATGATTACTTCTAATATATTAACTAGTGATTTGTTATTTTATTGAAATTCTGTATCATTTCTACCCTTTTTTGTTTTCCTTTTAAACAAACAAACAAAAAAAAAAGGGAAAATAAATCTGGAAAGCTGGCACTTAAGTCTCTCCCAGGCTTCTCGGTCTTTGGATGCTGACAGCATCACGTCCCAGCTGAGGTACACAGAAGCCCTCGGGACACAGTCCCAGGGTCACTGGGACACTGTGGTAGAGGCATCGTGGACAGAACTCGACGTGCTGCAGCCCTGCAGAAGTGGTTCTAACAGTGCACTGCAGAGCAGATGTTGATCACATTTACTGCCCTTCACACACTCCCCAGTTCCCAGTACTGGGGAACATGTAGCTGCATTTGCTATTCACTATCCACTTCATTCATTAGCAAAGATATGCTGAAGATTTTATAAGGGGAAAGCTCACAAAAGAAAGACCTTAAAAACTGTTCAAATCTACCTCATTTAAAAAGTCATCAAATGAACCAAGATAGTAATAAAAACTAGTATGTTTTTCCTAATGAAACACTGACATTCTTTTTTGTCTTTTTGAGGCAGGGTCTCGCTGTGCAGTTCAGGCTGGCCTCAAGCTCACTTTGTAAGCCAGGCTGGTCTCAAACTTGCAGTGATCCTCTGCCTCAGCCACCCAAGTGCTGGGATTACAGATGTGCACCACCATGCCCAGCTAACACTGGTGTTCTTTATGTAGTTTTTTCACTAGCAGGCACAATTTCTTGATTTTGTTGTTGCTCACACAGGGTTTTGCTATGTATTTTGGGGTGGCCTTGAAGTCACTTCGTAGCCCAGGCTGGCCTAAAATTTGCAGCGATCCTCCTTTGTCAGCCTTCCTAGTGCTGGAAGTACAGGCGCAAGCCCCACACCCAGCTTATTTGATTTTTATTATGATACTGTATTTGCTTTAATTATGTAAACAACTGAAAGGTATGAGCTACTATATAAATGTAAGATTTGTTTAAAAATGTGACTCTATACTACACAGTGACTGGAATACTTACTATCTGCCAAATCTAATGCCATCTCATTCATTACTAAATCACACCAAATATGACACGGAGACAATTTGTTTAAGAAAAGTTTTACTAATGTGTTAATATTTCAGCAAAGTTATTGCAACGGGTTTAAAAGGCAGACAGACACGCTGTTACAGGCTACAAAGTAATAAAGGAATTTTATACAATTAAAATATTACATAGACCTATGGGATTTACTGAATAACTACCAGATCCAGAAAAGAAATTAAATCTGAAGGTTAAATCCAGTATTAGCACCTACAATATCTCTGAAAATAAAACTTTTAACTGCTTCATTCTTTCCTAATATATCTCTTAGCTTTTTCTCAAATAGAGTGCTTTCAAACCCCCAAAAGAATGAAGGGCATCCAAAACGCAATACTAAGAACATACAGACAAGAGCTAGGAATACAGACTCAGGCTGAGGGTTTAACGTGTAAGTCACTTTAACCAATCATAAGATTTCTGTGTGCACTGAATACTGTATATGAGGAGTCTATGTATCATAATGTTTGCCAGTAAGGTTAAAAATTAGCAATATACAGTATTATTCCTATCAAATTTTTCCCTCGTAAGTTACAGTTATAACAAAACTATAGTTACAATATGTATTACACTTGCTTATTACACACTCAGGGACATAGCAAAGACATTTATGTGTTGATAGTTTAGCATCCACTTTATTGTGCTTACTTATTTGTGTAATGAACAGGCAACAAAGACCGTATCTTCTCGATATTCAAGATAATGCAGTAATATAAAAGTCTCCAAAGAAATTAACTTGGAATTGCATTAAATACTGCTTTAATTAGGAACAGTTGCTATAATGAGACAAATCACATTATACATTATTTTCAATGAGATTCAGTTCGACAAATTGAAGAGCAGAAATCAATCTTAGGATTTGAACGATAGCAAAAAGTGTCATTCTTTGAAATCTAGAAGCTGAGCTAGCAAAACCACATTCACACGTAATCCACCTGGAAGCAAGCCTTTTATTAACTTGGGGGAATCAGACTGTATACTGGCTAAGACAGGACTTCTTGAAGTCAAAAGCCACCTGGGAGCCAGGGACACAGCTCAGTGGCACAAGTGCCTGCCTGGCAAGCACAAGGTCATGAATTCAATTCCTGGCACAAAAAAACCCTAAAAAACAAAACCAAACAAATCAAAGCCACCTGGAAAAATGGCCCAAGCAATAAAGTGGCACTGGTGGCAGGGAAGAAATAAAAATGCACTGGATAACCAACTGCATATCTTACTAAATGGCTCTGAATTTAAAAAGTGAAATGCTTCATGGTGTTTTCTCAGAAACTCATCAGTAGAGTCCTACACAATTTGGAGACACAAAGTGGATGCTGAGCGACTAGAGATCACTCCAGGTATGGAATTTTAGAAAGTTAGTCCTTGGAGTAAATGGCACCATGGCTCTGGCAGCAGATACAAAGGAATGATGCTCGGAGAAGAGGTAGGGACACTCTGTGATCAGTCAGTGGATGGACGAGGGTCCCAGTGGGAGGTGGGATCTACATTTAGAGAGGAAAAGGAAAGGTTTTAGAAATCCATGCAGAAAATAACTTCTGAAATTATCTTTCTTACAGGTTCTATGCCATTAACCCATGCTTATACTTGGTATGTATGACTTGTCTACACCAGCGCGAAGCTTGACAGTGCAGAAATGGAGGCTGCACATTTAGACTCCAGTTAACCATGTCATGCAAGGCGGCAGAGCACAGGGGAAGCGCCCACAGTGGGGCTGTGCTCCCTCGGCTGCTGCCTACCAGCACCTCTATGGACAAGGATTATGTTCTCTATGCTGCAGTTCTGCCTGCCACCTGAAAAACAGGGATAGCAGACTTGCCGAGTCACCATGATGATAACAGCGATTTAACATAGTGCTGGCAACTAAAGTGTCAACAAGTATTAGATAAAGTGGTACCTCAGCTCACAAACTGAATTCTTTCCAGGATCCTGGTTGCAAACCAAACTGGACAAGAACCAAATCAAATTTCCTCATAAGATCAACACTGAATCTAACTACTGACTTTGATTCAGTTCTCGTCTAATTCTGTTTCCAACTGGAGTTGTGGAAATTAAGTTCATGAACTAAGGTACCCCTGTATTTTTATTATGACTCATACAGTTATTGTGATAGAAAAATATATTTCATTTTTATGTAAAGACAAGTCTTAATCCAAAGAAAAAGTCAGTGAATCTAGTAACAAAGATACCTATATGATATTAAAAATTTAAAAGGCCATAATATTTTTGTTTAAAACTTTTTTTAAGGAGGGGGATTTAGCTTAGTGGTAGTGTGAGGTCATGAGTTTGATCCCTGATACAAAAAAACCAAAAACCAACAAAACATAAAACTCTTTTTAAAAATAAATGCCATGGCTGGGTATGGTGGCACATGCCTGTAATCCCAGCACTTGGGAGGCTGAGGAAAGACTGCCAGAAGCTCAACGTCAACTTGGGCTACATAGTGAGTTCAAGGCCTAAACTATGTAACAAGACCCTAGAACCTGTCTTACAAAAAAAAAAAAGCCATACGCTGGAGGTATGTAGCTCAGTGGTACAGCACTTGCCTAGGATGCACAAGGCCCCAGAATCAACTTCTACCACCACAAGGAAAAACAAGATTTAAAACAAAATGCCAACCCCAATTAAGTGTGTTCTTTTGCTAAATCCTTTACACTTCAAGCTGCAGATACTTTACAGAGTTAAAAATGACTGAACTGAATAAACTGCTCTTTCAGTTCTCTATACTCCCAAGATCTCAGTCCACAGTGGGTCCTGGGGCTAAGGAACACATAGCCCTGAAAACTAAATTGTGTTAACAAAAATATTTGCATTCATGAAACTGTCCAGAAGTTTCTAATGTAAATCTTTCACATTTCAAAATTTCCCATTGTTTGACTATTGATAGATTAACTTCTGGTGTGTAATTGCTCAAAACCCCACAATCCCTCAGAAAAACATCCTATTAGGCAATAATAGCTGCAAAATGAACCATGACAAATGGGCTCTGCCGAGTCGGCCCAGCTGCAAGTGACCAAACAAACTACTTCAATGGCTCGTAAACAAAAACCAGTTTTCTCGGGTGCTCGCCTGAGAAGTATCAGTTTAAAAATTGCACATGAGAAATGTACTTGTATGGACAAGTAACACTATGTGTTCCAAAACAAAGCCTTCTTAAAGAAATAAAACATATGGCAAGGCTGTCACTTAGGTCCCAGGCATTCAAGAACTCAGGTGATTAATGCTAACAGAAGGCAGTTTTGGAATGTTGGGTGATTTGTAGGATTTAATAAATGGAACAGGAGCAGTCAAAATGAATTTTTAAAAAGCTACTGAAAGGGAAAACAAAAGGATAAACTCTGAGAATAAACTATATTCCTGCCATGCAGAGGAGGTGGGGTGTAGTAAGAAGCCCTGTAGGGTTAATCAGATTCAGGTTCATATACCAGTATTTAACTGCATGACCTTGATACTCAACCTATTCGTACCTCAGTTTGCTCATCTGTCAAACAGAAAATACTCTGCAGGGTTCCTGTGAGATTAGAAGTACTGCTAGAGGGGACTCCTATAAGATGGCAGATCAATAAGTAACAAGGTACAGAACCTCTCTGAGAGAAACCGCTCAGATGCTAGAATTTACCACCATAGAGAAGACTGGACCAAAGGAGAGGGATTCTCATGACCCAGGAAGAAACTAGGGAAAAAGAAAAACAAACCAAAAAACAAACAAACAAAGAAAGAAAGAAAGAAAGAAAGAAAAGAAAGAAAAGAAAAGAAAAGAAAAGAAAAGAAAAGAAAAGAAAAGAAAAGAAAAACGTGGACAGAAGGCTGGAGCCAGACACGCTCTCACTGGCGCAACCCAACTCGTGACTGCAGTGCTCTCATCAGAGCTGGCTGGACCCGCCAGAGTGGTGCTCTCACTGTAGCTGCAGTCGCACTGAAGTCAGGGGTTGGAAAGCCCAACAGAGAACAGAGTGGGCGGGTGGGGAGACCTGCACTAATCCTAGGTGAGTGCTCCGGGACTTGGCTCCCCCTACAGCAGGGGAGGGGGTATGACCAACCAGACAACATATTGGTATTGGGCAGGATGGCCTGAACCAGGAACAGCAGTAACTTCAGTGGGATGCTCCCTGCACAGAGCAGATTGGTGGGATCTGATTGGGCTGGGTCGTGCCCCTGGCCAGGACGCAACAGCCAGGGATGAAATTGCCCGAAGTTGACCGGAACCAGTTCCATCTGCGTGGTGCACACTAAGGTGGTGAAGACCCCTGCTGGTTGACTGCCTCGGAGGGGAGGGGCCAGCCTACACCGCCCGGGCTTGCACCTCAGTGACCAATAGCAAACTGGAGAGGGCAGCAATCCTTAGCCAGTGTGCTTCACAAGAACCATAACCAACAAGGAAAGGAGCTGGGGACCTCCACCATACACCTATATGGAAGAAACAAGAAACATAACAAGGAAGAAACAAGAAACATAACAAGGAAGAAACAAGAAACATAACAAGGCAGTCTTTCCTCAGCTAACCCAGGAAAATTGGGTCCAGGAGAGGTAAACACAGAAGAGATCACGGGCAACAAACATGCACTATCAGACACGGCATCAACTGACATAAAGAAGTATCTTCATCGGGCTGGGGATTTAGCTCAGTGGCTTAAGCGCCTGCTTTGCAAGCAGGCAGTCATGAGTTCAATCCCCAGTACCAAAAAAAAAAAAAAAAAGTATCTTCATGACATCATAAAGGAGCTCAAAACTGAAATATTAATACAAGCGAGATATAAAAGAAATGCTAATAAGCACCTCTGAAGAAGACACAGATGGAAGAATGGAAGAACACAAAAAAGGGAGAGAAACCTTTGATGAAGAACATAAAAAAGATCTAGAATACATGAAACAGATTCAAAGAGATTACCAGGAAATTAAAAACTCCACTGAAGCTGGCAAAATTACCTGAAAGAAACTAGAGATAGATTAACAAAACTTGAAGATAGATTTGCAATGTGTGAATGCGAAAGGAAAGATCTCTTAAAAATAACAAGGAAACAAGCAGTAACAATACAAAGGCTAGAAGATGACAAGAGGATCTATAACTTAAGAATAAACAACATGACTGAAGAAGCAGGAGTAGATACAAAGGAAATACAAAGGCTATTCACAAAAATAATTAAGGAAAACTTCCCAAGCATAGGAAAAGCATACAGAACTTCAGCCACCTACAACCAAAATAGATCTACACCCAGACATTTAATAATCACGATCCCAGAAATTCATCACAAGAACAGAATATGAAAAGCCATCAGAGAAAAGAAACAGATCACCTATAAAGGAAAATCCATCAAAATCACAACAGACTTCTCAACATAAACCATCAAATCAAGAAGAGCTTGGAGCAAAGTATTCCAAGCCCTGAAAGAAAATAATGTCCAACCCAGATTGATGTACCCTGCAAAACTGTCTCTAGAAATCAATGGAGAAACAAGACGCTTCCATGACAAAGAGGAACTGGGGGAGTTTGTGACCACCAATCCAACCCTACAAAAAATACTGAAGGAAATTCTAGAGAGGGAGAAAAAAAACACCAGGATTTCAGAAACAGTGGCAGAGAGGCCTCCATGAATGGGGCAGACAGTGGAATGAAGGAGAAAAGTAGACAACCAATGGTAGAAAAATAGCATAGCAGAAATGAGGCAGATAAGGTTGGCTATAATCTATAACACAGATGGCCTTGATACACTAACAAAAAGAAACACAGGCAGAGTAGATCAGCAGGTAGGGCCCATTGAGATGCTCTGTACAGGAAATATAATTAACCTGAAAGAGGGTTTATGGACTGAAAGTCAAAGATGAGAAAACAATGCTCTATGTAACAGGAACCAGAGAGAAATAGGGGCAGCTTGTCCAGCACCTGCAGGTAGGTTGGAAAGACATGACATTTTTGTGCAGTGTAGAACTACTCAGCTATAATGAAGGAAAACCTTGAGGCTTTTGTAGATAAAGGAATACAACTTAAGATTAAACCCAGGCTTGCAAGCACGTGGTTGTGAGTTCAATCCTTGGTAATGATTAAAAAAAAAAACAAACAGATTAAGCCCGGGGTAAAAAAATTCAGAACCACTTAGGTAAATAGCAGGCTGCACCTCTAACCTAAAAAAACTAAACGAGTTAGTGGGACCCAAAATATACAACGCACCCTGTCAAACTGAAAGGGGAGTCATTATCTTAAAAAGGAAAGCAGAGCTGGAGATTTAGCTCAGTGGCTTAAGCGCCTGGCTGGCTAGTGCAAGGTCATGAGTTCCATCCCCGGTATCAAAAACAAAAACAAAAACAAAAAAAAAAAAAAGGAAAGCAGAGGACATTGTTAATAGTGTATCAGGATTTAAAATCCACATTATTCTCATTGCTCTGTTTAGTTTGATTATATTGTTTCAGTCTGTCTACTTGTACTAGATTTGAGGGCACCAACAGCTATTCCAAAAATAGCAGGATATACTACGGTAACTATCCTCAATTTCCTATTAACTTAATCTAAAGCCCTGTATAACTTACACTGTCTTAATATGACTGATCTTATTTGAATCTGGTTTGTTAAATCACTGTTTTGTCTTGACTGATTTTATTCGCATCTGTTGTTTGACAGTATCAAGTCTGAGAGTATAGGCGACTACTCTGAAGACGAGATTCACTAGGATACCCATTCTGGTTTGATTATTACCTGCTTTTGAAGTCTTATAATTTCTCCAATGTTTTGTTTTTAGTAATATTGTTATGTACTGCTATGTTCAATTATACTATGCCTGATGATATAGACAATTCTATTGACGATAACAAGAGACACTATAGTAACCATTGTAGATCACCTTGTATTGTGGTTTTATATGTCTTTTTTGTTTTGTGTTTTTCTAGGAATTTTATTTTATTTCATTTTTCCCTGTAATACAGAAAGAATAGGTATACATGTAGAGACTCATGCATGCGTAGGACCTATAAACAGTTTATGAGAACTGATTATATAACACACGATGACATGAACAACTACTATGAAG
>PVJX010046068.1:0-12465 GCA_004027295.1 Dolichotis patagonum | reverse complement strand
GCACTGATTGGCCCTTTCAGTCACTGGTGTTGATTTCTCAAGAATATTTTTATGTGATTGCTTTGATAATTGTAATCTTTCAATATTCACTTTTCTCCTGTTAGTTATATTAAAGACCTTCCACATGTATCACCTAAATTCTTTTATTACATTTTTAATTTATATTGAGCATTGTTATTAATTTGCTTGTTTATTGAAATATTTTTTAAATTTATACTCCAACTTTTCTAATGATTTTAAAATATATTTTGTAATGATTTTTACTTCCTTGGTTTATTTATTGCTTTTTTCTGTTTTATTGACTACTATTCTTGTATAGGTAGTATATGTTTTATGATTGTCTAAGGACCTTAACTACTTTTTTATTGTTTTCTTCATTGCCTGCATGATTTATCCTTCTGATGCATTTTTATTCTGTTCTCTTTTAGTTTCTACTTTTAAGGTGATAATATTTATATCATTATCCACAAGTGCTTATTTGTTGATACAATAATGAGTCATTGACTAATTATTTATTATTTCTGACTAGAAGGCAGGAATTTTTCACTAGAAAAATTCATCTCTGAGTTTGTCACACAGCTGTTCTCATTTTGAGGTCTCAAAATTTGGAAGATTTTTCAGAGATTTGTCTGGCCTTCTGAATATTTCTCTAGAATTCTTCTCTTTATGATAGTGATATCAGACTGCTGTTCTGTGAAAATGCTGGGAAAAAGAAGGGGTCAATGTTCTCTTCACTTTAGTTGCCAACTCTAAATTATTTCTGCACATGACTCTGAGTTCAGGTCACTCTAAATAACTTTTCAAGATAATAAATGTCTAAAGTCTAGTCTAGGAGGAATTACCTAAATATCAGTGTTTTGCATATTCCTTACACAGAATTTCAATCTCCATTCCTAATATTTTACCCAGGGCCTCTTCCTCATCATATCTGTAACTCATGCTTTCAAAATTAAGCGTTTTTCAGAATTTGTGGTAGCTTTTCACAGTGTACTCTTTGCATACTGAAATGTATGGTACACAGTTCTGAACGATGGTTTAAGACTAGGCATCGACTTATTGGGTGTGTGGCATGGGATCTTCTGTGAAGGCATCTTCTGAGTCTTTGTGTGGTAGAATGTGAGGAAGACTCTTTCAAGTCCCCTCATAAATACCCTACTTCTTAATGCTACCCACATGAGTACAGGGATTAAGGTGCCTTTAAAAGGGCACAAATATTTATACTGCACCTTTTTCCTTAAACCTCTTAAATTATTTTGACAATAACACATTTGTTTTCCACCTTTCAATATTGTATGTAACTCTTTTATCACTTGGTATCCTCATAGTAATGACAGAAGATAAACATTAGAATCAGTTCTTTGATACAACAACAAGAATGGATTTGAGGACAATGAGAGTTGTTGAGGCCATAAAAAGTATCACAGTCATTTCCAGATAGGGGGTTGAGATATAATATCCATCTGTAATGTTGGAGTGTGGATAGAGTCAGGTTCAAAGGTATTTAGAACTGAAATCTACAGAAAATTGTGGCTGACATGATATGATGAAGAAAAATAAGACTATAATAATGATACTAGTCTTAAGAAGAACAGTGCTGTTTCTAAAAAAAAAAGAAAGGAGACTTGTGATATCAATAAATTTGGAAAGTTGTAAAAATATTAGCATTCATATTATCACTCAGAAAGCTTTTTAAAATTCATCTAGACCCAGTTTGTTGCTAGACGAATGAACATTTTAAAAGATTAATAACCCTTATCTCGGGGAATCTTCTAACTTAGTAGATTCAATGAGAATTTAAGTGTTTTGACTCCCAGTGAATTAGAAACCAACAAAATATATGAATACCAATGGGAAGTGCTATACAGTATTACCCAGTATCTTTAATATAGCATAAAGTAGGAAGGCACAATAAGAAATTAGGGTTGATACTACCAAAGGGTAATTGGGATAAACTTTTGAAGGACCCAGTGAAATGTGACTTTTACTATGTGCCATGAGAAACTAATTTGGGACAGCGAGAAGTAAGCAGAGGAAGAAATTGGTGACTGTGAATGTAAGATCGAGACCCTGGAGGCTGCAGTGAAATCAGCCAACATAAATGTGGTGAGAGCTGTGATGAGAACAGCTAATTGTGTCCCCAAAATCATTCCCTCTTTCTTCCTTTTGGAAATAAGACATCTCAATTTTGGCTACATCCAAGGTTTCTCCTCTAAGCACTATGTTTCCCAGAGTCTGTTTCTACTGGTATGATCATGGAACCAAGCTTTATCCAGAGGTCAGGTCGTAGAAATTTGTGCAACTTTATTTCACATCTTTTAATTTAAAAAAGAAAAAAAAAAACAGTATTTTGGCCTTCATTCTCTGTCTTCCTTATGAAGTCTGAAAATTACATATAGCAGTAGTAAAACAGCTTCAAATATGCAAACAAAGACAGCCTTGAGAAGGACAGCAGACTTACAAGATAGATACTGGGTCCTTGGGGACATTACCCTCTGCCACCTTGGACCACTCACTTCTACACTACTACATGCCGATCTGGGATCTGTGTTTTCTCAACTGCTTACCCTGTAGCTAATGTGGGTGAATTAATGTGTAACTGGAAGAACAGGAGTTGTAACCAAAGCGTAGAATATGAAGTATTGTGACTTCACACATGATGTACTTCTATAGGTCAATGGTTCAGGACAGGAACATGGTAGTTGCTGAAAGTTAGTTGCTGAAAGAATGTAAAGGTAAATAAAGTAGCTGGATGTAGTGACACATGCCTGTAATCCCAACATTCAGGAGGCTGAGGCAAGAAGATCACCATGAGTTTGAGGCCAGCCTAGGCTACATAGATAGTTCAAGGCTAGGACCAGTCTGAACTACAAAGCAAGACAGTGTATCAAAAATTAAATTAATTAAATTAATTAAATTAAATTAAATTAAATTAAATATATGGAGTAAAAGATGAAAAGAAAATATGAACTTAGCAAGTCTAGTAGATATCTATGTGGTCACTGTAATCACTTGGATGATAAAAAGCATGAAAATAGCAAAATCAAAATGATCACCCCATGACAGAGTTTTGGAAAACTTCCAACATAATAAGTAGTGAGGACATGGCAGGAAGGAGATTGCTATAGCTGATTGTCATGAGCCTCAGTGTCCCAGGTATATTTGTCTAGAGAGTGGGAAACTGACCTTACATAGGTAGTAAAAAAGGTTACTGGTGGTTCTAATCTGATGCTCTCACTAGCTTGGCCAGTTGTTTAATATCTCTAGTTCAAAGGCCTCCAGCCTGAGAAAAGAGTAAACTGTATTACAGCATTCTTAGTTTCCTGTCAGCACTAATATTTCATGATTTTTAGCTTACAAGTGAATATAAATTTCTTCACCCTAATAACATGCCAATCTTCCATGTGTTTTCAAGTTAAAATGATTTTGCACCATTAATGAAATGTTAATCCAAGGCTGGTGCCTCTTGGGAAGAGTGATGAAATGGTACATAAACAAGTCACTTCTCTCCTCTCTCTAGCAGAGATGCTCAACTTCACATTTTGTTCCTCTTGTGTCTATGAGCAGTGGTTCACAGCTGTGTGAGCTGATTTCCAATTATCATGATTTGTGGGAAAATCTGAGCCCCAAATTAAATGAGACCAGTGGGAGGAGGGTGGCTCAGGCCAGCACAGAGTTTTCAGCCACCTCTTTCTGACCTGTGCCATTTCATTATCCAGACACGACTGGAGAGTAGTTGCTTATACAGTAGTATTTTACTTTTTTTTAGCTTTTTGGATGTTTTCTCCTTTTCTCTTTTAATTCCAGTAATTATCTGTTTTGAATAAGTACATTATTTCCAATTATCTTATGTGCTCACTCCACGTTGTGTATATACGCATACATACAACATTATCATTTTTAATTTTCCAAGCATTTAAATACTCCAATTATAATTTTCCAAGAATGAAATGATGATCAACACTCTGCTAATGAGTTCCAAAGCCTTTGTTTTGATCTCTTTTACTTTTGGCAGTGATACTTGGCAGTTTTCTACCATCCTCTTACCCCAGTCCCTCACTCTTCACATTTCTGACTTGCACTTCATCTTCTATGCTTAACCCAGATAAGCTGAAGGAAGAGCTTTTGCTTCTCTCTTCCCTGGTCCACTTCATGGGTTCCAACAAGACAAACAGCAGCCCAGGACAGAATTGGAATGAATCACTAAGGTAAATATCTAGTCTAATGGATTGAATTTGCCTCTCATAATCATGGAAAAGAACAATTTCAGAACCATTTTCTGATACTTTCTGGTTTTTTAAAAAGGGTCATTGTTTCACACAGGTTATTATGAAATCTCTGAAGTCAGCCTTCCCTGTACCCAAGACCTCCCTAGTTCTTTCATAACTTTCCATGGAAACATGATGATCTATGAGGTTAACATTAATGTTTTAATTTGAGGGCAAGAATGGTTAATTGGGGCAAAAATGCTGATTAGAAATTGTTTACATTTTTGTTAATTTGGAGCTACATTTTTATTGTGAATGTTAGTTTTTCTATTAAAGAGTTGATGTTGTAAATCTAAGCATAACAGCTAATGGTATCTTACACCTACCAGATGAGGCCAAGGCTATCAATACTGTTTGTTCATGGTATCTATACAAGTCCGAATAGCACTTACTACAGTGGTAAATTAATCATCTATATTTGTTTATTCAAAGTTGGATCTGTTACCTTGAAATCGGTTCTGGGAACATACAGTAATACTTTGATTCATGAGTGCTTCTGCTTACTAACAATTCAGTTCATAAACAGAAACATTTGGCAAAATTTTGCATTTTTTCCCAAATTTCACATCAGGTATTGAACTCCACTACAGCCATATTCCCCAGAATCCTGGAATGAATTAAATTCATGAACCAAGGTACTACTCTACTTGTATTTTTACCATGGTACTATGACATTCAATTTCCATACACATGCATGCACACACACACACACTCTCTCTCTCTGTCTCTCTCTCAAAACAAGTATATCAGTGTAAGCAATATTTTTTTTATGAAAACACACTTGATGTCCAAGACAATGTACAGTGTATTTTCTTACAGGTAAGTGAGAGAGGAAGGGAGAGGGAGAGAAAAGTGATAGAATTAAAGCACTCTTGGGTGGCATGGACATTTCCAGTCTTACATCTATGTGACCTTGTTTTCCAAATTATTTTCAATGTAAGCAATATTACATTGAGTAGTACTGTAACTTTTAAGTGTTCATATCTCTAAGGTGTATAGTTTCAAATAGATTCAGCTTAAGAATTATACTATGAAAAAAGCAATAATTCTATTGTGTGTTAGGTAAGGTTTGAAAAGCAATAGTATTTTATTCCTTAACTGGAATAATTGCTACAATACTTTTATCTGCAATAGTAATTTTCAAAATATCAGGAAAGGAACTACCACAAAAAATGCAAACATTAAGAATGTGATTTTCTCTTTTTTTGTTAGCTTACCAAGCACTCAGGGGTCATCACTATTAACGACAATTATCTCTACATTCTAACCATGAGGAATTGCAGTTAGGAGATTTACAATTAACATCGTGCCATGTAAACCAGGGTTAACTATAAACTGTAATATTAAAGTGTCACTGCATATAATTAGTCAAATACCTCTCATATATTCTTCTCTGTATTAGCAATAATCAAGTACTGCAATTTTCTCCTCTGAATTACCATATTGGTTGCAGGTCAGATGTGCTAAATGAATGGATGTGATTTAAGCAGGATCTATTTTAAGACCTATTGCAGTTTTATTTTTTATAAACTATGGCATTAATGCCAATGTTTTTTCTTATCACATATGTTGATCTTCTTTGACATTCTCATCTAAGTATGAAATATAGCAATTTTCTTGCATTCTAAATCAAGTCAGGATGAAGGACATTCCTATTAAACACCTAAACCATAGATAGATATTTTAATAAAAAGTTGTGTCTAAGACAAACCTTCAGCCCATGTTAATGCAACTTGAAACAGATTTCCAGAGGGACATGGATGATTATTTTGACATGGTTCTTCCTATTACAACCTTTTATTCATTCCTAAGTTCACACTTCACTGTAATATAATTGTTCTAGATTAGAGTACTCAAAAGACCTGTAGGCTTGCTTGCAGTTCTGGCAAATCTGAGTATGGAAGACAGATACTTCGTTCCAACAAACCCATGATTTTTACCATTTGACCCTTTTGTACCTGGCATTCCTTTTACCTGAAAGGTTATTCAACACTAAACTTTTATTAATGTTGTTAATGAAATATTGACTAAAATTATTTCATTTTTTTCCTGATATCTAACCAGACAAAATTCTATATTTCCCTTCCCTCTGCCATTCCTATTGCCTTAGCAGGTCTGTGTTCAAGAATTATCAAATGTCTCTCTTTTTATTTTTTACCCCCCCCCAGGATCTTGCTGTGCAGCTCAGGCTGGCCTTGAGCTAGTTTTGTAGTCCAGACTGGTCTCTAACTTGCAACAATCCTCCTGCGTCATCCTCCCAAATTCTGGGATTACAGGTGTACACCACCATGCCCTGCTGTGGTGTTCCTAATAAGAATAAGGTTCCAAATGCTGTTCCTAATAAGAAGTCTAAATCTCTTTCTGTCTCAGACTCTCCAAAACATTGCTCCACCCACAACCATTACCTTCCTACTTTCACCTCTTTACACCACATAACTTGTGTTTTACTAGACAGAGTTATTATTCACTCATTTTTTTCCTAATCCCATTTTTTATGTGAGGGATTTTGGAGATTAAACCTTGGGTCTTAAACATGCGTAACAAGTGCTCCAACATTAAACTGCATCCCCAGCTTGGTCTGTTTATTCTTGCCTTTTGTACTCAACATGCCTTCCACCTGTCAGTAGCCTTGTTGCTTCCTCATCCTTCAAGACAAAGCTTAGTTCTCATCTTGTGGGAGAATTTCTCTATTTCTCCTCTACTCTGACCTCTGCTCAGAGACAGAGGTTCCTTTGACCTGTAGCTGTCAGTTATATTTGGCCAAATGGAATCCATAGAAGAAGACAGGAAGTAAAGAGAGAAAAGACTATAGTATCCATTTCTCCAGTCCCTTCTTCAAGGGACCTTGACCTGGCTTCCTCAACTAAAAGCAATGCTTTCACAGAATTCCTTTCCTCCATGTTCCAGGAATTACTCCATTCCAAAGCCCCTTTGGATGACAACAGTCTGGTTGTTATTAGTGTCATGATAATGTACTGTCCCTGTGGCTTCTGTATATCTTGATTACATCTTTATAACTAGTTTCTTTACTAAGCTCTTCTGAAATTATCTGTTGCCTGCTAGGGTTCTAATTGACAAGTGTGCCTCGCAGGAATCCTTAGCAAATGGCTGACTTGCTTTGAGCTAAAGTTGTAGCTTGGCACTACTGGTGCCATCTTGTGCCCTGTATTTGACTAGTGCCCTGTACTTGATCCACAAGAGTGAAAAATTATTCAGGGTACAAATCCCATGAGAAAAGCAGAATGAGTTGCACCCACAAGAGAGAAAATTAACCTGCTCAACACAGAAGCAGGATACAGGTGTCAACCAAAATTAATGTAAGAGTCTAGCTAAATTGTTTCCAACAGGATGTCTTGCTTTGCAGTTTTTTGCTTTAAATGCCCTGTGACATTTCAATTCAGCACCACTCAGTGGGACTCTGAAACAGGGGTCCATGATTGCTGAGCTCAGCTAATAAAATTCCAAATTTATAAATTTGCTTGGATTCCTATACTGTACACAAGCCCACTTCACTAACATGGTATATCTTTATCACACTAAACTAGCTTTAAGAAATGTCAACCCAATATTTGACATTGCTCTTTTTGAAGATAGGAGACCAGTTCTCCTCTTTTTCCCTGTGGATCAAGAAGAATGGTAGAAATAGTAGAATGTGACCCTCTAAACTGACACATAAAAGGCACCTTGACTTCCTTTTTGTTCTCTTCCACTCCTGCTAAGAAAGTCAGTTTCTAGTCAACTGGTAAACAGTGCTATGTAGAGGCCCACATGGCAAGGAATTGAGACCTGACTATAGCCTCAGAGTGAGTGGTGCAGAGCCTCCAACCCTGGTCAACCTTCACCAACTGCAGCCCTGCTGGACAACCTGACTTTCTAAGCCAGAACTAGCCAGTTATGCTCCTCCAAAATGTCTTATCCTCAGCAACTGCAAAATAATGCAGTAATACCTCTGTTGTTAAAAGGTTCCAAGTTCAAACTTTCCACTGTCAAACTGAATTTTGAAAATATCTGTTCTATGTTCTCAACTTTGGTCGACAGTTGAAACAAAAATCAATCTTGAAAAAAGCTAAAGGGGCCTAGAGTGAGTCAAAAGTCATGTCTCATCACAGACACAAGGGGATGACACTTCAGTCTAAGCACTACTGTCACTCAGACAAATTTTTAGTGAGAAAAGTGAAAAAAGACCAAGAATGTGCATGGCTAGCAGTCATTTTGGAAGGAGACTTTCCTTCCAAAAAGTAACATTTCTCCCCCTCCTCCAATTTCTCTCCAGCTGCCAGTATGCTAGCTTTCAGTATGCCTCCACATGAAGGGAAAATACCTTCATACATTTTTAAAGTTTATTTATTATAATATATTTTGATACATAATGTACCATACTTACTGTATTTAGATATTTTAGACTCTAAAATTTATGATGCATTTCCACAACCTAGACTTTTAAATGTGTGTTAAAATCTTGGAAAAATGAATTTATAAGTGGGCCTCACAAGTAATTATTTGGCTTTCTACTATTTCTTACAGGAGTTTTGTTCTTGAACTTATCAGTGTTCAAATGTAAATTTTGCATGAATAGAATTCCACAGCTGAAGCATCACTGCATATATTCTTATAAGCTGTTAAGTTTTGGAAACTAATTTATCTAACAATAGGTAACTAATTCTAATAGATAGCTATAGCCAGACCTATATAGCCAGGTGCATATGCTGTGTAGAATTTGAGGTCATAGTGCCATGATATATAGTCAATATTGGATCATCCTAGGTCTCTTTGTCTTAATCACAATGGTTTTGCCTAATTACTAATTTTTGTATCGTTCCAACAATTATGCTCCCAGATTCATCCATAGCTTGATCTTCTGTGAATTTCTTGTCCATGACAACAGCTATGTCCCAAAATTTTGCTTTATACTCTATGGATTAAACCTAAATTCTATTCTCTATTTTTCCAATCCTAACCATTAAGAGATTTCTTACCTCCACTCCTGTGTCACACAGGGAGACACATTTCATATTATTTTTTCTATTGTATTTACAGAATTGCATGATTTAAGACAAAGCAACAGTATATTTCATGTCTCAGCTAACTGTATTCCATGAAAGAAATCATATCATTATTTTATGTTCTGCTTCCTTTAATTGTATTGAAAATCTACTATGAAATAACTAGCTATAAATGTAGCTGTCTGATGACATCTATGTTTACTAAATGTTCCCTTGTTTATTTTATTCTTTGTACTTAAACCACTACCATTCCACCACTCTGAATGCCCATATACTTCATTTACATTAGATAGGTTTATATGTTTTCTATATGCTTATTACTTGTGTGTTTCCTCTATCATCTTGTCCTTAGATTATTATATATTCTGTGCAGGTATTAAAATTTTCATTATTTTTACTCATTTTTTAGTCTATATGAAAAACTTATCCATCAAATTCATCACAATCCTATGTAACTCATGAAGAAATTATATACAGAATATTATTTTAGTTTGATATACTCACTTGAATGAATGAGTGAACATAGCTCTATCCTGGCATTATTGCCTGGACTTTGGATAAATAGGAACATATGTTCTAACCCAAAATAAATGGATGACTTACTGTCCTAGATAACTTAATTTGGCAAAAAGGAAACTAGGTTTTCTGGCTCCTTTTCCTTTTGTCCAATAAAAACAAACCTTTGAGACAGATTCTCTCCCATTGACACTCCATTAACTGCCAATATTGCTGGAGCAACACAGTTATAAATATGTAAAGTGCGAGATACATGAACTTGTTTTGCAAACTGTGCTTGTGTCCCCAGCTGCTTGCTGTTTTGTTCAAGTCAAAATGTGTTTATTTTGTTGTTTTTGTTTAAATTCTATGATACTGAAATATTAAAAACAGTTTAAAAATATTTGAATATTCAAATGTAACTGAAATATATCCAAAATCTAACCTTCTGTATTTCGTTGGATATAAATATAGATGCATAACAGAATCACAGAAATTTGTGTTATTAAATCCTTCCAATGCAGGATTTAAATTACCTCTAAACCATATAGACAATGTGCCCATGAACTACAGAAGGTTAGAGGATGTGTCAGTGTGTTATGCAATGTCAGAGCAAGATGACAATTCAAAAATGTTTTTATTCAACCTCTTATTGCATACATAGGGTAACTGTTAATGAGATATATTGGTGTATTTACTCATTGCCACAGAGACAATTTAATGACAGAACTACATAGAAGCAGATGCCTAGTGACTCTTGTTTCAGGGTTTTTTTGCTGTACAAAAATCACTGTTACTTTGTCATCAAGGAGAAGACAGAAAGGCTTCATCTGATCAACTCATTCTCCATATTCTGAGATCGATACTACTCCTAGAAGGTTTAGCCTTGCTCTTTCTTTTCCCAAAGATAAATAAACCTTTGTAGTGAGACTCTCACTAAACCAAAGGTGATGAACCCTGAGTCAGTCACAAATGTGACAATGTATGATTTAACAATAACAAATAAAAAATTCTAGAAACCATAAAGTTCAGTTCAACATAATCATCAGTCAAGATGCATATAAAAATAGATATGCAACCTATTACTCATCAGTCATGGGAAATTATCATATACAAAAAGTACATTCTTTTAGAATCAGAGAATTTTCTTCTAGGTCCAGAAGATAACAATGCAAAAGCCTAAAGAGACTCACAGTTAAATTGTTAAAAGAAGTTAGTAGTATGAATGCACTGGTGTAGAGACTGGCAAACTGTACTACAACTGTCCTATTCAAGGAGAAGGCTGCCATTTTTATTCAGCCTTAAAAAGAATGAAATTGTGGCATTTGTGACACAATGGATGAACCTAGAAAACATCATGATAAGTGAAATAAACCAGACACAAAAGTGCAAATTTTGCATGATCTTAGTTATATGTAATATCTAAAGGAACTTAAAAAGCAGAAAATATGAATGACGCTTGCCAGAGGATAGGAAGAAGTGGAGAGCTGTTACTCAAATGTTAAAATGTTTTAATTATGCAGAATGTATACGTTCTGAAGATCTAATGTGCAGCATGATGACTATGGTCAATAAAACTAGACCACAAGATAAATAAAACAAGCAGCTTTATTGAGGCACACCTGACAAAAGTCGTATGTATTTGAGGTACATGATATAATGTTTTAATATATAAGCACATTGCAAATTTATTACCACAAGACTGTAAATTAACAAGCCCATTGCCTAATGCAGTTAAGAAGCTGTGTAGTTATAATCCTTATAATTAACTAAACCAGTTTAAAGTTTGCAATAATACTATTGACAATGTAGAAGTCTGGATCCAATTTTATAAGAAAAAGATACATCATGTTTTTGGAGAGGAAGCAAGGTCAATTACAAATTATTTTCTCAATTTAAATACATTCTCTATTAATGAAAAATATTTACTTCAATAGTTCAAGAAAAAATTTCTGGGCTAAATCTGGCTTCTGAGTCCTCAGTTTACAATTTTTGCTGTGTAAATTTATATAGAAAGCAAGCTCATATTTAAATGTTTGCTTACCTTCACCAGAATTTTTTAGAGGGTGGTTGTAATTAATTAATGACACCAATTTAATAAAATTTCATGTGCGGTTTCTACTGGGGACAGCATTTTCAGAAAGGACCAGAGCACTCTATTAGCTTACCCTGTTCCCTCTTTCTATTTTCAAACCAAGGGTGGCCTTGACATTGTCTGAGAGACACTCATACTCTAATCTCTAATGCTTGAGACCTTTGTACTTTTCTTTTTTTTTCCATTTTATTTTAAAGAGAATAAGACAAAAGCAGTCAGTACAGAGCAGATCAGAACCGGACAAAATAGGCAACACAATATTTAACATTAAGACAAATGGACATTAACAATAACTATCACAATATTTCTTTCTCAGCTATAGTTGAGCATAGTTTCAAAAACAATAATATCAAACATAACAAAAAAGTATAAAACCATTCAAAGAGTGAAAGAATTACAGGGCATTCTGAACTGAATAACAGAGAATGATCAATGGGTACTATAATATCTCATTTTCAATAAAAAATTTTGTTTATACTTTCACACATATTCAAATCCCACTAAGACACAATGTGATAGATAGAACCAATGGAAATAAAAGAATAGAAGCTTGCTAGGACTTCTAAGAATGACAGTATTAAATCAGCAATAGCTGTCATAATGTTTT
>PVJX010046067.1:0-12456 GCA_004027295.1 Dolichotis patagonum | reverse complement strand
TCAACTGAGGAATGGATAAAAAAGTTGTGGCATTTTTATACAATGGAGTACTACTCAGCTATAAAGAATGATCACATCGAGATATTTATAAATAAATGGACACGACTTGAGACCATTCTCTTAAGTGAAATAAACCAAACTCACAAGGGTAAATACCATATAATCTCCCTAATATGAGATTTGATAAGAGTATATAAGCAGTATAATTTTACAGACTTCCCCTATCCTCTGATAATAACAAAACAATAGTCACGGAAGACCAGAAAGGACAGCAAAATAAAATATCCCATATGCATACTAAAGACAGCACCCAATCTACTAACCTGACTCTTAAAAATCTGAGGTTTAAAGAGAAGAAAATAACTAAATTCCAGACTTCTATACCACAAATATGGGAGAAGACTTAACTTTCCTTTCAGGTGTAATTCAGTGAGGTTAGTGAGGCCCATAACTGCGTCTTTCCCATAACCTGACCTATCAGCAATGTCTGCAGAGCGACTGGTGATAGAGAATGCAGAATTTACTAGGCACAGTGAAGAGAAGAGAGCCAGCCCTGGGTTCAGCTTAGCATAGGTGGTTACTATTTCCCCTAAAAGCAGAATTTCTTTGCCTTGTGACAATGTTTCAGAAATGTAAAGCACACTCACAAGAGATTAAATACTTTGTAAAGGATATTAAAAAGCTATAAAAGGATATTGTAGGGGCAGACATTATTTATCCTTCAATCACTCCTTAATTCCTTCATAGTAAAAGGGAAAGTCCCTGTCCCTATGAGGGTCTCCAAGGACCTATAAATTCTGCCATTCCTCAGTCTCCTGATGCTGTTTCTGTGATCTCATCTCCTACACTGGCAGCCTTACTTGCTCATTTCGATCTGTTCCCGAAGCACTGTGAACACCAGGCACTTTCAACCTCACGGCATTTGCAGTGGTTGTCTTTCTATTCAAACTGTTCCTCTCCAGATAACCGTATCACTCACACCTTCATCTTCTTCAAATCTCTGCTCAAAAGACATCTTTTCAATAGGGATGCTCTCTAGTCTTCTCAATCTCCACTACCTTCTGTTTTTTTTTCCTATAGCATTTAGCAACTTGGACCATACTATATACCTTACCAATGTATTGTATTTATTACTTATCATCCCCTCCCTGAACTGAAATATCTTTTATCTTTAACAACTTACCCTAATTGACCCAGAAGAGTGCCTGGTACATGCTCAGTAATTATTTATTGAAGAGATGAGTACAAACATATTTTATATTCCAAATTGTCCATCTATCATTTTGATTATATCAACAAAAAAGTCTCCTTTGGTGACACTCTTCAATATACACTCCACCCTGTGTTAATCCTGCTTTTCTAAAACCAACAAAAAAGATTAAGGTTTTTTTAAACACATAATTTACCAACCACAAAATCTATCCCTTTGAACTGAAAAATTCAAAAACTTTTTAAAAAATTTATGAAATTGTACGACCATAACCAGTAATCTCCCTTAATACCAAGAAAGGAGTCTGCCTGATTAGAGCCTTCTCCACGGGAAGAATTGCTACAAAATAAAAACACTGTTCTTGTTTCACTGGCTGTATTTTTCTGTTTACTTTTTCTTTTGCAGAGTCATTTTGGATTTCTGCATAAAGTACAATATAAAGTTTCCTTTTTAAGTAAATTAATTTACATAAAAAATGAGGTGATTAGTCTTATAATCCCAAGCACTTGAGAGGCTGAGACAGGAGGATCGTCCTGAGTTCAAGGCCAGCTCTGGCTACACAGTGAGTTCAAGGCCAGCCTAGGCTACATAGCAAGACACTGTCTCAAACAAACAAAAAAAAGAGTAAGGTGGTTAAAAAAAAGTTAAATAATTAATAATATATGTAGACCAAAGATATAGTAAGTTTGAAAGAATATTAACAAGAATAGTAAGTTTGGAAAACACATTAACTCATGTAATCTTGAACTGCTGCTGAACTCACAAGATTACAGAAATGGAGCTGATTTCTGAAATAAAAGGCAGACTATTGTCACTTGCTCTCTGGGCCCATTCTCAGTCTTTGGTGGAAGACTATTTGTGCTGAGTCTTTTGTATTTTTGCACGTGTTGTGAGTGGCGCTAACGGGCCTGTGTTTCAGATACTCATTGCAGGGATGTTCAGATAGCAAACAGCCTTGGAAAATACAGGGCTTCCTCTTCCAGAATGGAGGACAGGTTTGCCTTTAGAACTCAATGTAAAAACAGTATCTTCTTCTGGAACAAAGGACAGATGTGGTTACTACCTCTCAGAAAAGACACAAGCTACCTTAGCTCAAGGACTCTCTCCTACAAGGCAATCTTTTTGGGTACACAAGAAAAGTGGGTACAAAAGTGACCCACTTTTCATGACACTGTAGAAACAGAAACTTAAAGGATGTGGTCTGACTGTTGGTGTCCCCACAATTCTTATGTTGAAATCCTAATCACCACAGTGATATTAATGAGAAGTAGGGCCTTTGGAAGGTGAAGATGAATTAGGAGGACTTAGCGCACCTACAAAGAGGACCAAGGGAGCTTATTTGTCCCTTCCACCATGTAAAGACACAGTAAGAAGGTGTCATCTATGAATTAGGAAACACATCCTCACCAGACACCTACATCTGTTAGCACTTTGATCTTGACCCCATCTCCACGACTGTGAGACAGAATTCCTATTGTCTACATGCTCCCTGAGCTACCATATTTTGTTAGAGTAGTTTAAATGGACCAAGACAGAATTATCAAAGAAAAAGTTGAGGCTCTGGCTACTGCCACTGTTGTAATAACCTGTACTTCACCTCTGACTTTGCAGTCTTATATCTTAGACCAGCATGTAACTGGGACAGATTACTTTGTTAGCTTACAAGTAGGGTTGAATCTCACATCCTTTACAGTTCTTGAAAGTCCTCACCTCATTGTGAATTTCTTCTCCTTGTTTCAAAACTGCAGGCTCAAAGGATTTCAAAGAGACATCACCATTATCCACATCATCACAGACATTCTGCACAGCCAACTGGCAGCGCTGTAAAATATAATCCAAGGTTCCTGTAGAGCACTGCCAAGACACAAGGGCAATCGGGATTAAGAGTGAAAGTCATGCTCAACTGTGCCACTCTTCCTAGGGCTTTTCATACTCACCTTTATCCCCACAGCCCATACTCCTTAGCCCAGGAACTACTACAGTGGCCTGCTCCCTGGATTCTGTGCTGCCAGCTTGGCCTCACCTGGGCGACCCAGCCCGCTGGTATTCTTTCATTATGTGGACCTTTTATGTTTAACCAAACAGTAAGAAACATAAGACCAAGATCTGGGGTGTGTGTGTGTGTGTGTGTGTGTGTGTGTTAGAGAGAGAGATATTATGTGATGAATAATATTAACCAAGAAGTCAAGGACACTGATTTTATATCAGGTGCCATGAACCTAACAAAAGGAGAGAAAGGTAGCCAAGCTGTGGAACAGTTTCAAAAGCACTCAAAATAGAACACTAATGACTGGGAGGGGTGGGGTAGCAGGGTGTTGAAGTTTATAAATACAAGGCACAAAAACATTTTCCTGTTTACTGCAAGAAAAAAAATTACACTAGGCAACTGTGCTCACTGGCAGAATAAATGCTACAAATAATAAAGAGTATGTGGCTCATGATCTCAGGGCATATTCAAAGGCATAAGTTAGTACTTGGGTAACAAGGAGCACAAAGATACCTGGTTCATCCACTCAGTCTGCTGAAACAAAACAGAGGTCAAATGGACAAACTCTTTGGAATCATCATATGTCAGAAAAGAAGAAGATGATGCAGATGGAGTATGCATCCATTTGTTTCCATCATTACATGATTTTTTAGAATGACAAAAAGCAAACGATATATATATATACAAATGATATATATATATATATACATATGTATATATACGTATATATGTATATATATGTATATATGTATATATATGTATATATATGTATATATATGTATATATATGTATATATATGTATATATATATATCTCCTTTAGAAACAATGAGGGAAATGTAGCTCTAAGATTTTTATTTTCATATTTATAACTTATACTGAGCCCCTGGAAATAACCTTGAGGGCTAATCCTCTGGTATAGCAAGTCTTTACATAGTTATTGCCAATTTATACAATGTGACATCTACAAGCTAGGAAAAACAAAGTTTTTGTGCCAAAAAACCAGAAGCTTGACTAATATGTATTTTAATATGATGATCCCAGGTACTGAGAGTACAAGGGCAGGGAACTCAATTTGCAAAAAGAAATCAAAGAATAGAGGTGAATTATCACTCACTTTAGCCCCATAGTCCCTCCTACAACATATTTTTAAACGACATTCTGCCTAGAAAGCTGTCCTTCTCGAAGCTGTACTTTTCCAAGTATAATGTAACCTAAATAAGTGTGTGGCCACTTATTTTAGCTAAAGATGGGATCAACCTAAACTTTTCATCAATTGAACTACACTTCCATCAATGGAACACACTTTCCATTAAATGAACTACACTTTAATCTTATTTGCTGCCAATGAAACGGAAGGAGAAAAGTGAATTCTTCCTGAATACATAGAGCTTTATTTGATGTAAAGACTATGATCAGACTTGGGTTTTTTCCTAAGCTTTTATTCTTTTTCATTTTGCCACAGCTTTATTGAAAAATAATTTACATATCATAAAATTTAACAATTTAAAGCATACAACTCAATGTGTTTTGATATATTCATATAGCTGTGCAACTCTAACTACAATTAATTTTACAGTAATTTTATTACACAAAACTGAAACTCTGTGTCCTTTAGTGTTTACTTTTTTCCATTTCCACCAATCTTCCCTGCCCTGGGCAAGTATTAATCTACTTTCTATGCCCATATATATGGCCATTGTGGACATTCAGATAAATTAAATCATACACAACATGGTCTTTTATGACTTCTTAGACTTAGCATGCTTTTATTGTCCATCTATGTTGTAGCATATATCAGCACTTCAGTCCATCATATTGCCAAATATTTGGTTGTATAGCTATATCACATTTTATTCATCCATTTAGGTGATAAACATTTAGGTTGTCTCCACTTTTTGGCCTGTACAAATAAGGGTACTATGAACAATAATATACAAGATTTCATGGGCATATAGCTAGGCACTGAATTTCTGGGTCATAGGGTATTTTGTATTTTACCTTCTGAGGAAGTGCCCAACAAGTTTCCCAAGTGGCTACATCTTTATACATTCTTAGCAATGTTGCACAGGGTTCCTCTGTATGCACAGCTCACCAACACTTGTTATCTTTTTTACCCTAACCATTTTCATGGGAGTAAAGTGGTGTCTACATGGTTATCATTTGCATTTCTCTATAATTTTGTGTGCTTTTAACAGGATTCTTGGCCATTTGCACCTTTTTTGGTACATGCCTGTGCAGAACCTTCAGTGTTTTAACCAAAATTATTTCTCATTTTAATTACTGAGTTTTAAGAATTCTTTATGTATTCTAAACACAAATACTTTACAAAACACATGATTTGCAAATATTTTCTTCCATTCTGTGGGTTTGCTTTTCACTTTCTTAACAGTGTCCTTTGAAGTATGATTAATTTTGATGAAGTCCAGTTTTTCAATTTTTTCTTGGTTTCTGGGTGCATTAGGTGTTCCATCTAAACAGCCTTTGCCAGGCCAGGGTTGTAATTCAGTGGTACAAAGCTTGCCTATTGTGCATGGGAATCTATGCACGATTCCCTGGGTTTAATCCCTAGTACCAAAAATCAGGAAAACCAGTAACAACAAAAACCAACTTTTGCCATTGCCCATGCCAAGGAAATAATTATGTACTGATGAGTAGTTATCATAAAAGTTTCTGAAACAAAGCAAAAAGTATAGAATAGTGCACAGGGTAAGCTACCATTATGTTCAAATCACACACAAAAGATAATAAAAATGACAACACTGTCTCTGGGAAGGAGTAGTTAGTTGGCTTGAAGAAAAAGAGACTAACTTGAGGTAGTAGTTGTGAAATTTACACCATTTGAGTAACCAGCTATTCAAAAAATAATTATGCAAGAATACAGTAATAATTATTGCAAATATATTCAATAAATTATAAATACAATAATTTACATAAAATAATAACTTCAGAAAGGAGTGAAAAGATGGCGGACTGATAGGCAGCAGGATATGGAGCCTCTCTGAGAGAGACAGCTCAGATGCCAGAATAGAACATCCTGGAGAGATCCAAACAGAGGGAGATGGATTCTCTCAACCCAGGAAGAAACTGAAAGGAAACAAGCAGCTCGAATATGAAGTCCTGGGGCTACCATTAGAGAAGCTAAGATTGGTGAGCGCGGCGCTCTCGCCACCTGAATTCGTGCCCGAGATCGACTTGAGGGTCCAAACCCAAACCCACACAGATGCGCAGATGCGACTGGCTTAAGCGCCCTGGGTGTGGAGCTGAGCTGCCCTGCGCGCAACTCGCCCAGAGACACCGTGGATTCCCCCCGCAGCTGCATTGAAGTCAAGAGATCTGGAAGCCCAGTGGAGAACTGAGCCAGAGAGGGACCTGCATTAAACCATGGTGAGTGATGGGAATAAGACCCTTCCATGGGAAAGACGCGACCAACTGGACAAGATGTTGGAGTTCGGAAGGTCGGGCTGAACTCAGGGTAACGCAGTAACTTCAGTTGGTTGCTCCCCTCACAGAGAAGATTGGTGGGATCTGCTTGGCCTGGGGCACACCCCTGGCCGGGACCCAATAAGCCATCCCTAACCAATTTCCTAAGTGCAACATGCACCAACACAGTGAAGGCCCGCGCAGGTTGACTGACATGGAGGGGAGGAGCCAGCATACACTGCCCCTGCCGGGACCTCAGTCTCTGACAGTGGGCTGGAGAGGGTAGAAATCCCTAGCCTGAGGGCTACAGAAGAACCCTAACCAATAAGAAAAGGGGCTGGGAACTATATTATACACTTGTAGGGAAGGAACCAAAAACATGACAAGAGAGACATATAAGAAAAGCCCCCAGCCCCCAACCCTGAGAATATTGATCCAGGAGAGGTAAATATAAAAGAGATTGAGGGCAGCAAAAATGCAACATCAAACAGCATCAGTGGATAAAGAGATATCTTTGGGACCTCGTAGATGAGCTCAAAACTGAAATATTAATTCAAGTTAGGCAAGATATAAGTAAATTAATAAAAGAAAGGCTAAGCACCTCTCAAAAAGACACAGATGGAAGAATGGAGGAACACAAAAGGAAAGAAACAAGGAAGACATAAAGAAAACCTAGAATACATGAACCAGATTCAAAGAGATTACCAGGACTCTAGAAACTCCATTGAAAGGTGGCAAAACTGCTTGAAAAAAATTAAGGATAGACTATCAAAAGTTGAAGACAGGCTTACAATGTGTGATCATGAAAGGAAAGATCTCTTAAAAATAACAAGGGAACAGGCAGTAACAATACAAAGGCTAGAAGACAACAAGAGGATCTATAACTTAAGAATAAAATGTGAATGAAGAAGCAGCAGTCAAAACAAAGGAATTACAAAGGCTATTCACAGAAATTATTAAGGAAAACTTCCCTAGCATAGAAAAAGGAAATGATATGCAGATGTATGAAGCATAGAGAACTCCAGCCACCTACAGCCAAAACAGAGCTACACCCAGACACATAATAATCAAGATCCCAGAAATTCATCACAACAACAGAATACTAAAAGCTGTTAGAGAAAAGAAACACATCACCTATAAAGGAAAACCCATCAAAATCACAGCAGACTTCTCGACACAGACCATCAAAGCAAGAAGAGTTTGGAGCGAACAAATTTAAGCCCTAAAAGAAAATAACCTCCAGCCTAGATTGATGTATTCTACAAAACTCTGTCTAGAAATTAATGGAGAAGCAATATGCTTCGATGACAAAGAGGAACTGGGAGGATTTTTGATCACCAATCCAACCCTACAAAAAATACTGAAGGACATTCTAGAGAGACAGAAAAAGAATACAAGGATTTCAGGAACAGTGGCAGAGAGAACTTAATGAATGGGGCAGACAGTGGAATGAAAGAGAAAAACAGACAACCAATGGCAGAAAAATAGAATAGCAGAAATGAGGCAGAGAAGATTGGCTGTAATCTCTAACATAGATGGCCTTGATACACTAACAAAAAAAAAAAAAAAACACAGGCAGAGTAGATCAGGAGATAGGGTCCATAGAGATGCTCTGTATTGGAAACACAATTAACCTGAAAGAGGGTTTATTGACAGAAAGTAAAATATGAGAAAACAATACTCTATGTGACAAGGAACCAGAGAGAAATAGGAGCAAATCGACCAGCACCTGCACATCAGTTGATAAGACAGGATACTTTTGTGCAGTAGAGAACTACTTAGCTATAACAAAGGAAAATCTTGAGACTTTTGTAAGTAAAGGAATACAACTTGAGATCAAGCCCAGGAGTCAGAAGGTTCAGAACCAGGTAGGATTAATAGCAGGTTGCTGCCCCCAATCTAAAAACTGAGGGAGTTAGTGGGACCCAAAATATGCAGTGCACCCTAAAGGAGTGAAAGGGGAGGAATTATCTTAAAAAGGAAGGCAGAGGATATTGTTATAATAGGGTAACAAGATTTAAAATCTACGTTATTCTCGCCACTCTGCTTAGATGTATTATATTGTGTTCCAGTTTGTCTACTACACTGGATTTGAGGGCATGGTCAGCTATTCCAAAAATAAGAGGACATATTATGGTAATCACCCTTAATTTCCTATCAACTTAATCTGAAGCCCTGTATAACTTACACTGGCTTATTATGACTGATCTTATTTGAATCTGGTTTGTTAGACAGCTACTTTGTATGGACTGATTATATTCAAATCTGTTATGATTGATGGTCTAAGAGTATAGGCAACTACACTGAAGATGATAAAATTCACTAAGATACCACTCTGGTTTGATTATCACCTGCTTTTGAAGTCTTAAAATATCTCCAATACTTTGTTTTTATTAATGTTGTTATATACTGCTGAGACATCATAGTAACCATTGTAGATCACCTTGTATTGCGGTTTTATATGACTTTTTGCTTCATGCTTTTCTAGGAATTGTTTTGTTTTGTCTTGCTTTGTTTTATTTTTCCCTCTAATACAGAAAGAATAGATACACATGTAGAGACTCACGCATGTGTAGAGCTTATAAACAGTTTATGAGAACCAACTATATAACGCATGTTGAAATGAACAACTACTTTGAAGAAAAAGAGACACTACAGTACCCAGTGCTGATTCCATAAAGTCATGATGTGAAATCCAGCAAAAACTACCATTTTTTGTTCAAAGTGATTTTAGTTTGCTTTGCCTTGTTTAAGTTCAACACACATGAAGGTATGGACAGCTGTTTTGAGGAGAATGAGAGACACTATGACAGCCATTCTTGGCTTCCCTATTGTCTGGACTTGAAAACCTGAAATGCCTTCCTCATCCTGTTCAGACGAGTTCCATACTATGTTGTTTCGTGTGAATTCTCTGTAGGTGAAGATATGGACAACTATTTGGAAGAAAACAAGAGTCAATATGATAGATAGGGAATATCTCCCATTCTCTTGCTTTGAAATTTATGTCTCTTACATTGCTTTCTTGTGTTCCGCTTTGTTCTGTTTTGTTGTATTTAATTTTACCCCTTTGATATAATTGCATGTATGTTTAAGTGTGTAAAATGGATGACCATATTGCTGTTTTTGTCAGATCGTGGAGCAGAACTGTTAACAGTCTCACTGTTTGAATGTCTACTTTGTATGTTTTAATTTTGCAATTTGAAGAACTATTGCCAAGAAGTCAGTATGTAATTTGTCAAGTAATAATTTCTTAGGGTTTTTTTTGTTGTTCTTTTCCTTTTTTCCTTGGAATTCTATATTGTTACTACCCTTTATTCTGCTTTCTATTGGTTTGGTTTTTTCTCTTTAAATAAATTTTTTTTAAAAAAAAGAATAATAACTTCAGTATTGAGGAAAATAGTTTCCTCCTACTACTATTCAAAGCAAAAATACAAGATGTATTTTAAAATCTTAACATAAAAAGGTAATCCTACCACCTAAACCTATTTTTATTTTCATTGTGATTCTTTGTCTACATGCAGTTATAATCAGTATGCAGATATCAATGTATATGTTGTTTTGCTCATTTTACACATTAGTATTCAAAACTAACAGTGTTAATGTTTTAAATTAAGGTTGTATTCAACAATTCAATTAAGGATCTGCAAAACAGTCTTAGTTACTTTGTTCTCACTGTTCACACAAAATACCTGATGCCTAAAATGAAGGAAAGAAAGGTTTATTTAGCTTACAACTCTTTGGAGGTTTCAGTCCACACTAGCTGTCTCCCAGGCAGAGTGGCATGGCTGAAGGGCAACCACTCATGGTAGCCAAAAGTGACAAGAAGGAAAGGGCAAAAAATACAACTCCTTACTCCCTTATAATGTATGCTGGCTCCCCAAATCTGGGGGGGTACAGCATTCACATCACCACTCCCAGCACCAGAGAATGAACCAATCACAAATGCTAGACACTGCTACCTCCATGACTACATGAAACTTTGAGGGGACAGTTAAGCCATAAAACCAACTTTTCACTATTAGTGATTCTGGTGAGTAAGCCTCTTTATTTTTATAGAAATAATTCTATTGAATTATTTTCTAGATTTAATTCCTAAAAATAGTATCATAAGATTAAATATATGAATATTTCCATGGTACTTCATATACATTCCCTGAATAGCCTTTCAAAAATTAAACAATAAGAAAGATTACTAGGGGACTGTTGAAAAGATGGCAGACCTGTAGGTAGCAGGAGAGGGACCCTCTCTGAGAGAGACAGCTCAAATGCCAGAATAAAACACCCTGGAGAAACCCAAACAGAGAGAGATGGACTCTCACAACCCAGGAAGAAACTAAAGTGCAAAAAATCACTCGAATATGAGGTCCTGGGGCTACTATTAGTGAAGCTAAGATCAGCGAGCACGGCGCCCTCCTCGAGCCGCCTGAATTCCAGCCCAACCTGAACAAGCGATCTGCGCCAAAGCGACTGGCTTGAGCCACCAGGGTGGGGAGCTGAACAGCCCTGCATGCGGCTCACCCAGACCGGCCCTGCACACCACCCACCCAGAGGCACCGTGAATTCACACCACAGCCGTGCTGAAGTCAGAGGTCGGGGAGCACAGCAGTTCTCAGGGACCAGCATCAACACGCGGTGAGTGATGGGAATAAGACCCACTCACAGGAAACAGGAAACTGACTGGAAGACATGTTGCATTTGGGCAGGAGAGCCCTAACTCCATAAGGAAGTATCCTCAGTTGGTTACTGCCCTCGCTGAGCAGATTGGTGGAATCTGCTTGGACTAGGCCGCACCCCTGGCCGGGACCCAGTGAGTCGCTACAAATTAATTCCCTGAGAGCGGCGCACACTGACGCAGTGAAGGCCTGCGACGGTTGACAGGCCCAGAAGGGAAGAGCCAGCGCACACTACCTGTGGGTGAACTCTAACCTCTGATAGCCTATTGAAGAGGGCTAAAGCTCCTAGCCTGAGCCCTCTAGAGGAGCTTTAACCAACAAGAAAAGGGGCTGGGAATTACACTGAACACTTCTATGAAAGGAATCAAAAACATGACGAAAGGGAGAAATAAAAAAAAAAACCCAGCCCCCAACCCTGAGAACATTGATCCAGGAGAGGTAAATACAAAAGAGATTGAGGGCAGCAAAAATGCAACATCAAACACAGCGGTAGCAGACATAAAGAGATAATCTTCAGGATCTCATAAGCGGGACCAAAACTGAAATATTAATTCAAATTAAACAAGAGATAAGTAGATTAATAAAAGAAGGGCTGGGTACCTCTCAAGAAGACACAGACAGAAGAATGGAGGAACACAAAAGGTGAGAAAAATTTAATGAAGAATACAGAAAAAACCTAGAATTCATGAAACAGATTCAAAGAGATTCTCAGGAAACTGAAGACTCCAGAGAAAGCTGGCAAAACTGCTTGAAAGAAACCAAAGATAGACTATCACAAATTGAACACAGGCTTGCAATGTGGGGTCATGAAAGGGACGATCTCTTAAAAATAACAAGGGAGCAGGCAGTAAAGATACAAAGATGGAAGACGACAAGAGGATCTATAACTTAAGAAAAAAGTATGTGAATGAAGAAGCAGGAGTCAAAACAGAGGAATTACCAACGCTATTCACAGAAATTATTAAGGAAAATTTCCCAAGCATAGAAAAAAGAAATGATATGCAGATGTATGAAGCATATAGAACTCCAGCCACCTACAACCCAAACAGAGCTACACCCAGACACATAATAATCAAGATCCCAGAAATTCAATATAAGAACAGAATATTAAAAGCCATCAGAGAAAAGAAACAGATCACCTATAAAGGAAAACCCATCAAAATCA
>PVJX010046066.1:0-12455 GCA_004027295.1 Dolichotis patagonum | reverse complement strand
AGGAACAAGAGAAGTATAACCACTACCACTACTTCTAATCAATATAAAAATCTTACCGGTTCAACAAAACAATGACAATTTCAAAATCACACAGATCTATAAAATAAAAAAGACTAACAGTTGACAAGTACTCCAGAAATCCATAATACTCTATAAATTATTTAATAGACTTATTCAACAATGTTTCTAAATTCAAAAAATACAAAAATAAATTCTGATAATGTACAACAGAAAAATAACTAAAATAAAATTAGAAAAGAGAATTAAAATAGAAATTCAAATACAAGATACTTAAAAATCCACAGCAAAATCTATACAGAACCTTTCTAAGAAAATGGCACTGAAAGACACTAAAGAAGAGCTGAGTAAGTGAAGGGCAATCTATTTAAAATACATGTGTATTTTAATATATATATTTATTCATTTGGAGTAAAATTTAAATTTAATTCAATTTCTGCAAAAATAACCCCAAAATATTTAGTAAGCTATAATAGTAAAATTTTCATGGAAGGAAAAAGACAAAAAATATCCAAGTGAATTTTGAAGATGAACAAAATAAAAGGAATTTCTCTATTAGATATCAAGGGAGAATTCAAAATTATAACAATTTAGAATAGTAGACTCAGAAGAGTGGTCTAATCCTGTAATACTAGCACTTGGGAGGCTGCGGCAGGAAGATCATAAATTTGAGGCTAGCCTGGGTTACATAGCAACTCTGAGGCCAGTCTGGACTACACAGAGTTACATTTTATAATTAATTAATTAATTAACTGATTAACACAGAATATTTCCAACTATAAAATAGACTAATAATAATAATAGTATAGGGAGCTGGGCATACACTTATGTCTGATGTATGACAAGGATGATATTGAAGATAAGTGCTTAAAACAATTATTGATCTATTATTAAAATAATTGATCTAGGAAAACATTTTTAGATCCTTACAATAAACAAAATACAAAATCCATCTTTCGAATTTTCTGGCGTACTGTCTTTAGTTAGAATTTTAACCTATGAGAAAAGATGAAATATCGTCAGAATTTGGTCTGCTTGCATTATTGAAGTGCAGGTGCCTTAAGACTTTGAAAGGCATGACACTCTTTAGGAAGGACCACTTGAAATACCACACAAGAGCACATAAATGGGAGTTCACTACAGCCACTGTAAGGATCTGCTGTCCTTTTAAAATATAAACTTTATGGAATTAACACAGAATTCTCAGTTTTAGAGATTCCTCCTTATTCTAATAAAAGTTTTCTAAAAAAAAAAAAAAAGAAAAAGAAAAAAGGAAAGCCTACCTCACCTTAACCACTCTATTTAGAATGAATGGTTAATCTTCCAACTACATTGAGAGGAACCATTATTGTCTTGGAAATTCAAAATAAGGATGTTTGCAGTTAGCAGCACTATGTTTGCCATGTAACCAATTAAGTGCATCTCAGATAGTTACTATTGCTGTAGTACAGAAAGTTCTGTATCTTGATGTTGTCGTGAACTATAAAAACACAGACATTTGTCAATAGTTGTAAAACTGTACACCTAAGAACTATTCATTTCACTCTATATAAACTATGGTATAACTCAATTAAAAAGATAAATCATAAAAAGGGGACAGTGGTTAAGGAGTTTGGAAATTGCTTTTGCCACAGCTCTGTTTCCCCTATGAGAATAAAAACTCTGATAATGCTGCAGGAAGACATAAGAAAAATGGAACATTTCCTATATTCAATCATAGAAAGCCAGCTTTCCTTCTCTTTTAAAAATAACTCATAATGTCATTATACAGGGCTAGAATTCTTCACAACAAACTTCTAAGAATGCATAATTCAAGGCATTTCTCGGTAACTTTCCTAGCATCTCTCATTCTAATATTCAATAAGTGTTTGAAATGTGGAATTCCATTCACTATAAACTTTTTCAAAATATGTTTGCTACATTTCTAGTCAACGACTTCAGTCCTGTACCTAAGTCTCCTCTATAGACATTTCCTAAACAACAATAAAAACTAACAATTTCCTATTAGAACCACCAATGTGTTATACTATGAGACTCAGGCTAAATGTGGCCAAGTCCTATTTTGTTATAGTGATTTTTACATCTGTAAATGGGTGGGCACAAAGAAGAATATGCAGAGGAGACCAAACTTGCACCCCAAAGCCTAAACTATTTGTCAGAAGGGCATCTACATAAGAATCAGATTCCTGATTTATGTGACTTGTCTCTATAGAATATAGCTCTTGAGTAAGATATTATACCTGGACACTATGACCAGGACAAGCTTAATGTCACAAATACTGTTATGCACAAAAAAATATTTTTAAGGGAAAACAAAGGAAAAAGTGAGTATTCTATCATTTCAGGTCTTTGAGGTATTGCTATAACTGTGATAATTTGAATATAGTATATTTTACATATTTCACATATTTAATATTTCACATATAAGTACACAGATATTAATAATTTGTTTGTCTTGAGTTTCAAGAGATGTCAGAGCTTCAACATAGAAAGATGTGGATAATCATTATAAATTTAAACCCTGAAAATAAATAAGATCATCCTGCAAGAACAATAAAAGGGTAGAAGGTGACACTCTCCAAATAAAGGGCGAAATGGAACTCTTTTTCCTTCAGGTTCCAGGATGCATTGATATTGAGGGGTGATGGTAAGGAGGGGGACATAATTGGATGACTTTAGTGACTGTCACCACACTTAAACAGTTTTATATCCAAAACCAAGAAATTGACAAATTTGGGAGAGTTGGAATTATTTTCTTGCTATAATAAACTGATCTATAATACTGCTTATTGTTTTATACATATATAATTGTTAAAAATTAAAAACTTTGAGCATATATTTTAAACACATTTAAGGAAATCAGATACTGAAAGTCAAAGCATCCTATAAATAGCATGCAACACTAACTATTCCTCTCAATATCCCAAATCAGGTAATACCAACAGAAAATATTTGCACCCTCACTGATGTATAAGCACTAACCACACAGATTAGTTCAATTCTTAGAAGATATCAAGTGTATCAACAGAATTGTATAATCTACTTCCTCATACATCTAAGCAAGATCTATCACATTACTTATATTAAAGATAAAGGATAGAGGTTCTTAGTTTTTGATGTATTTAGAAATAGTTATCAAAATAATCAATTGAGATAATGTTCATTTTTCTTAAAAAAAGAAACAATTTTATTTGCAAAGACTATAAAAATGCAATGGATAGAAAAAATAGGTAAATAGTGAGTCATACAAGTATGCAGGAAAAGAAAACAAGAATTGTTTTTTCTAGATCAGAATCATTAAAGCTATTATTTAGTTTGTAGTAAGAGTCACTGGCCTATTACAAATGAGATAATAAAATATTTCAGTCAATAATAAAAGAAAAATTCATGCATTTTTAAACAAACTAAAACAACCACATAGGTAGTGACTTCTGCATCCTGGAAAACAGAGTGGAGGTACATTTTTCCTACTTTTCCCGCTAAATACACAACACAAAACTCTGGTCATTATAGATAACACAAACACAAAAAGACTTTCAAAGGTGGGAAGAAGAGAATAAAATTAGGAAGCTCAATGTTGTGTTGTTCCTTGGGTTTCAAATTATCAGAGCAAAAAACACTGTGGTGAGCACCTTGGGCTTTCTTTTGTTCATCTATCCCAGACTTAGAGCTCAAAAAGCCAGGAATCCATACATGCCAAAAGGTGCAGATGGAAAAAAACCACCAAACATTGTAAGCCAAAGGTCAAGAGATGGCAACCTAATAAGAAAGAAAAGCTTTACAGAGTAACTGCTTCACTCTAGCAGACCACCACAGAAAAATTCCATCCAAGTTTGCACATAAATTCTAGACTTTCAACTCTCTATTCTTAATAAGATCCCTATCCCTTATACTTTGTCCCATCTAGGACAGTGTCAGAGAAGGCCACGTGTGGAGATGGAAATTTATCCCTACCCGAACCTGTCCAACTTGGGTGAGTAAAACAAAGTGGGGAGCAATTATGAGGGACATTTACCCTTCTCACCAAAGGCTTATTAGGCAGCCATTTGTCTACAAAATTAAGAGATTCTCTTTACAGAAGTGATCAACTGGGGCCCAATCAGAAAATTGAACATCTACCTCCCATCTGGCAGTGGAGACGGTGTCTTAGTTATTTTTTCTCATAGCTGAGACTAAATATCCAACACCCAAAGTTAAGGAAGGAAAGGTTTATTTAGATCACAGCTCATATAGGTTTCAATTCATACTTGGCTGGCTCCAAGATAGAGAGAGTGGCATGGCAGAGGGGCATCACAAAGGAGAAACAGTTGATGGTGATCAGAAGCAATAAAATAGTGAAGAAACAAACCAGGGAAAAGCAGTGACCTTCCTTCTGTCCCTTATATCTTATGCAGGTTACCCACTTTAGGGCGGGCAGCACTCACACCCAGGGCGGAGCAGCCTTAATCATAGCTTTGCATCGCAGCATCACTTCCTTGATCCTAGCAGCACACACTTCAGATACAACCACCTTCAAAAGGGCCCATCTATAAACACATGAAGTTTTGGGGGGACATCTAGATACAAGCCATAACAGATGATGTCCCTACACCTCTTACAGCAATATCAAAGGAAGCCAGCTATCATTAGGAGCACAAAGGAACTATGTGCTGAGGAAGACAAAATGGTGATGAACTAGGCAAACACAATCTATATAAATGTGTGACATACCATGGATAGGAAGACTCAACATAGGAAGGGTCCTAATCCTGCTGAAACTGATGTAGTGATTTACTACAAACCCCATTAAAATCCCAGTAAGATTTTCTGTAGATGGAATATCTACAGTGAAGGAACTAGCACAGCTAAAACAATTTTAAAAAGCAAATAGTGGAAGAAATCAATAACAATTTAAGAATCAATACAAAGAGAACCAATCCAGTTTCAAAATATATAACTATATAACCAAGACTCTGTGGCATTAGCAGGACAGATACATGGATCAATGAAACTGAATGAAAAAATCCAGCCATAAATCCATAGAAATAAATATCCCTAAATGATTTTTTTTACTAAAATGCAAAAGCAAGACAACAGATAAAGAAAAACTTAATACACCAATAGGCAAAAATAAACTAAAAAATACAAACAAACCACTGCAGTCTTTATCAAACACTTCATCCAAACATGAATGAGAAATGCATCATGGGCTTAAATGTAGAGTACAATTAATACAACCTTTATGAAAGTAGAAAATAGGCAAAAGCTTACAACGGCGTGAGTTCTTCACTTTTACATGAAAAAGAAATATGCTGAACTTCATTAAACTGACAGAAACACATTCTGAAGGATCTGAAAACAATGAAAATTCAAACTACAGTTGAAATCAACTATCTATAAACCAGATAGTCAACAAAGGATTAATTATAGAACTGTCCAAAGTCTACAGTAAAAAGCAAATAATCCAATTAGAAATGGACAAAAGATATGGTTTCCATGTTTTATTAAATTTAGTTAGTGTTACTATGAAATAACTTGTAATAAATTAAACTACATATTTTAGCTCTAAACAAGTATTATCAACATAACTAATAGAGTGGGAAGCATCTTTAAGCTAGTTAAAAAGTTGTACTAGAAATATCTGCTTAACACAAAAAAGGCAGTAAAAGAAGATCAAAGAAATTTAACAAGGTAAGGATTTATACAAAAAGAAACAAAATGGAGTCTGGGTTTGGCCTGTATTGATATTGCACCAATCCACCAAAGAGGAAATCCTAACTCCACACATTCTAGCAGATTTGAGCTCATTTGAGCCCAACAAAGGACAACTCACCGTAAGATTTCCAAATTCACTGGAGACAGACACCAAGTTTTCCTGGAAAAGACAGAACTGCCTGCTGTGATTTAAGGGAATTGCAGGCCAAAGTCAGAAAATCGGAGTTATTGGTAATAAAGGATAATCACCTGGGGCCTATGTGGCGATGGTCATGGAGAACACACAGGGCCACTTCTCAGAGACTTCTGGGGTACTCGCTGTTTGGCGCTCACAGCCCGCCGGAGCATTTTGGTCTTTGTCTTCCCAAATACCCTTAAGGTACATTTCTCCTTGTGGAGTTGCCCAGTGAGGCTGCTTCCTTGCATATCCCTAGAAAGAACTCCTTCCTTATCCTTCAAAAGACCCAAGGGCAACAAGGGTCATTCAGAATTCTACAATGGTACTTTGATCGCAGCATTAACCATCCAAATATCATGTTTTTTGCCCCCAAATATCATGTTTTAAAGAGACAAAACTGGATATGGTTTTTCACTGAAGAAGACAAATTGGATGATGGAAAAAGAAGTGGAAAGAGTCTATCTAGAAGATACCGGAGAAAACAATGAGCGGAACGCAAGGCTCTGGAAGCAAGTTGCATACATTTCCAATAAATGTAGACTGGGGAAAAAAATAGTGAACATTAGAAAATTTTGGAAAACTTCTTTTGCTCACAGACCTTATTTCTTTTAAGGCAACACCTTTTTGAAATTTTAAAATCAAAAGACAACATAAACATAATTATGAGGAAAGCTGTATAGAAAAGCATAACAAGTTTTATTAGTTTGGAAACCTACTATAGCCTTCTCCTTGTGGTAATATCCCTCTGTAAATCAGTGTGAAAATCCTTTCGTACTCTGATAGCACAGAATTCCCCACTGGAGAAAAAGCCTGTGAATTTACTGACTGTGAAGAAATAGTTATTCACATGTCATATCTCATTGAACCAAGAAGTAATACTAAATGGAAACCATGTGCTTCCAAGGAATATTGAAAAGTCATTAGCTAGATGGCTAATTTTATTGAACAGCAGAAAATTAATGCTAAAGAAAAATCAGCAATTATAGCATAACCTCATAACCTCATTGAATATTAGAATTTTACACTGGAGACAAAATGTTGAATGTGCTGTGTATGACAAAATTGTCTCTCAAACTTTTTATTTATTTATTTATTTATTTATTTTTGTGCCAGGGGTCGAACTCACAACCCTGCCCTCACCAGGCAGGCGCTTATGCCACTGAGATAAATCCCCAGCCCCACCAACTTTATCCTTTATTATACATTTTAGAGAAAGCTTATAAATGTAAGAAATGAGAAAATATCTTCAGCCAAAAGTAAATCCTCACTCATAAGAAGTTCATAGTGGAGAAAAATCTTGGGAATGTAGGAAAGCTTCCATTCTAAAATCATACCTCAGTCCACAGAGAAACTGTAATACAGAAAAACCCTTTGCCTGTGAGGTATGTGGGAAAATCTTCAGCCATAAAGCCAATCTCAATGAACATGAGCATTTTCATACTAGAGGGAAGCATTCTGAATGTAATGAACGTGGGAAAGCCTTTAGCCAAAAGTGGTATGTTATTAAACTTCAGCACACTCATACTCGAGAGAAGCTTTTTTAATGTAATGGTTGTGGAAAATCCTTTAGACAGAAGGAACACCAACTGATCCATCTAAAATTCACACATGGAGAGAAAACTTTTTAGTCCAGAGATTGTGAGAAAGCTTTTATTCAGAAGTAAAACCTCATCAGACACCAGAGAGCTCAAAGGAGAGAAAAGTCTTTCTTATGTAAGCAATGTGGGAAAACTTTTAGTGATACGTCAAATCTTACTGAGGATGAGAAAATTCCTATGGAAGAGAAACCTTTTAAAAGTAAGGAATATGGAACAGCTTTTGGCTAGATGTCCCTCAAAAAGCAACGAAATATTCACATGGGACAGAAAGTTTATGAATGTAGTGAAGGGGAACATCCTTTCTCCCAACAAGCATCATTTATTGTACATGTCAGAATTCATTTAGGTGATAAACCTGCTCACGGTTTATGTCGGTGGCCCCCAGGCCTCATGCATTTGCATTGTGCATCTGTGATTGGTTCCTTGTCTAGCACTTGGATTGATGGTGTGAGTACTACACTGCCTAGGGGTGGAGCCAGCATACAATGTAATGGCAGGAAGAAGGTTTCTCTCTCTCTTGCTGGTTTCAGCTTGCTGTTTGCAGCTCCGATGAACTGTGGCCCTGCCATGTCACCCTGCCTTGGAGACAACTAAATATGGACTGAAACCTCCAAAAGCTATAAGAAATAAACGTTTCCTTTCCCAACTTTGGGCATCAGGTATTTTTTCTTGGCAATGAGTAAAAAATAACTAAGACAGAATTTGGTACCAGAGGAGTGGGGTTGTTGCTATGACTATACCTGACCATGTTTTTTGAGAGGCTTTGGAAATGGCTTTTGGGCAGAGTTTGGAAAGTTTAGGACATGTTGCCTAGATGCATAGAGCTGGAGCAGCTTAGTCTATTCTGTAGAGGAGATTCTGGTCAGAGCTCAGCAGACCAGAAGGCTGATAGAAAGCCTGATGGTAAAGACTAGGCTTGGGAGGTTTTTTGCTGGGAAGAAGGACTGCATTGGTTGTTGGACTCTCCACAATGTGTATAATGGCTTGGCAGAAAGTTTTGTCTGCATTTTATTCATGCCCAAGGACTTTGCCTGAGACTGAGATTAAGGGTAATGGACTGATTAATCTGGTAAAGGAAATTTCAAGGCAGTTGAATGTTGAGGCTGTGGCATGGCTATTGTTGGGGGCTTTTAGCCAGATCTATGTTGCAAATCAAGAGCAAAGAGGCCATCAAGATAATTTAAAATGCTGTGAGTTTGGCCAGAAGGAAAACTCCAGTAAAGCTGTGGATTGTAAAAGTAGAGCTGAGACTTTGATTGCTGAGAAGGAACAGAGAAATAAGAAAGATGGCCACGGGGCATCCCAGGAAGCAGTGGGTCTCCACCCTTTGCAGCCCCAAAACTGCAAAGGTGAAAGAATTTTGTCAGATGAGAAAGCTTCAGAGCTTTGCTTAGAGGAGAAAGCTTCAGAGCATCATGCTCCAAAATTGTGACAGAGGCCACATAAGTTACCAGAATAGTGGCAGCCACATGAAGTTCCAGAATGGCAGCAACATAGAGAAGCTTTTCCTCACAATCAGGTAAACAGAGCCCAGTGATCCAGTCACTGGACCCCTAGAGCCAAGAGAGAAAAGCCTTACTCCTGCTCCAGCTGGCAGCAAACTTTGGTGGCATCCACATGGTGCTGATTTTAGGTGCAAGGAAAATGCACAAATTCTGAGGGTAAGACAGCTTCCACCTCAATTGCAAAAGGCCTGGAAGTGTGTACCTGAGAGGGAAATTTGTAAAGATGTAAGGGTAAAGCCAAAGGTGCAGTGGAGACCTCAGAAATTTGGAAAAGCGAGGAGCATGGATTATCCAAGGAAAGCTGCAAAAAGCACGCAGAGAGGGTTTAAGAGAGAAGCCACAGGAGCTGAAATCCTTGGAAGTGCCCTGGGGGTAGAATCTCTCAAGGCAGCCTTTTGGAGCTTGCAACCAGATTGCTTCAAATGCTGAACATGGAACTCTACGACTTAATGTTCTCACTGCTGGATGTTGGACTTGCTTTGTTTCCAATGATTTATATTCCCTGTTTGTAACTTTTGGAATGGTAATGTTTATCTTGTGCCTTTGCATTTCAGAAATGTTTAACCTTGTTTGATTTGTACAGGGGATTACAGTTAAGAGTGTGTCATACGTATCAGAGGAGACTTGGGATTTGGACTTCTCAGCAGTGCTGAAAATGTTAGGACTTTGGCAACTCTTGGAGATCGACTAAATGTCTTTTGTATAAAGGATGTGTGTGTCTTGGGGGGCCAGGGATGGAATGCTATGGTTTATGTCAGTGGTCCCAGGCCTCATGCATTTGCATTGTGCATCTGTGATTGGTTCAATTATCTAGCACTTGGATTGATGGTGTCAGTGCTACACTGCCTAGGGGTGGAGCCAGTATACAATGTAATGGCAGGAAGAAGGGGGCTCTCTTTGTCTTGCTGGTTTCAGCTTGCTGTTTGCAGCTGCCATGAACTGTGGCCCTGACATGCCACCCTGCCTTGGAGCCAAATAAATATGGACTTAAACCTCCAAAAACTGTAAGAAATAAACTTTTCCTTCCCAGCTTTGGGCATCAGGCATTTTGTGTCAGCAACGAGTAAAATGTAACTAAGACAAACCTTATAAGTGCGATGTAAGAGAAAACGTCTTCTCTCAGAGTTCGTCTCACTATGCATGTGAGAAGCCAAATAGATAATAAGCCCTATGGTTGTAATGAATGTAGGAAAATTTTCTCCGCATTCTCAACCCTAGACCTGCATTTAAGAAAACACAAAGGTAAAAAGGCTTAGTAATGTATTGAATGTGGGAAACATTTCAACCAGAATTCATACCACGTTAGACACCAGAAAATTCATGCTTGTTATAAAACCTGTAAATATCTATAAATTGGGAAAACATGCTCTGGGAATTGGCATCTCACAGAACATCAGAAATATTTTGACATAACACCAAAAATGTGGTGAATTTTAACAAATGCTAAAAAGTAGAAAGAATCAACAGTTCATACCAAATAAAAATACATTCATGTAGTGAAAAGACTACCTGACCAATAAAGTACAGCAGAGGTATTATTATGATTTCAGATGCACGTCCCTAAAATTGGGAACAGAAAACAGAGGCCTGTAACTGCCCTTAGCACAAATCTAGAGATCTTTATCAGCATAAGAAAAAATATGATAAAAGTATTAGAAAGGAAGACACAACACATACAATCATCTACAAATAATAAGCCTTTGTGATAGTGACTTAGCAGAGCAAAAAAGATTCCAGAAAGAGAACTACACATTATTCAGCCTTGAACATAAAAAAAGAGAGCATTAGGAGATGAGGAAATAATAAGACTTGAAAAAATTATTTAGAGGTTATTTGTTTTCCAAGGGGAAGAATTGACTATGGATTACAGAGCAAAGTAAAACCCATAGGAGTTAAAGACAGAATAATGAAAAACTTATATATTAAATGTGGTTATAAGCTTGGAAGTAAGAAAAACAATTCCTTGTAACAAACTGAAAAAATATGTATTAGTTTTACCATATATGTGCTCAGAAAATACCAGGAACATCTGTGTAGCTTGGTCTGTAGTAACCAGATATTGGAAACAACTTAAATGGCCATCTGGAACAAAGTGGAAAGTTCTTAGGATGGAATACTCTACATAAATCTATTTAAATGCAATACATGAGAGTCACATATTAATGGAAATATCTAAAAAGCGAGAGACAGAAAAAGTTGAACTGTAGATAAAGTTCAATGACTTTTTGTAAATTTGAATTATGAAACCTTCCTTGATGAAGTTTGGTACTTTATATTGCTAATTGACATGCATAAATATGTAAGTGTTTTGCAAATCAATTGGAAAGTTACAGACCAAACACTTGATGGTGGTCTGTGAAGAGTGGAAAAAGGAAGGAAATGAGTGTGGGAAGTGAGATAGGGAGGTGCTTTAGGTTTTTACATAAATATTCATTTCTCTTAAAAACTGCAAATAAATTTAGGAAGGTACTCAGTAAAAAAATGAAAAAGACACACAACGGTTGAAATAACACTATTACATCAATTACATAAAAATAAAAATTCTGAATTGTTAAATGGGAGAAAAAAAGGTCCAACTATATGTAAAGACAGAAATATGCTGAAAAATATGAAAAATCATATTCCATGCAAAATGTTAGGAAAATAGAATTGTAGTGATCACACTGGTATCAGATAAAAAAGAATGCAAGACAAAAATGTAACTAGAAAGAATCAGTGCTATTTATATTGAACTTAGTGTTATCTTATTAGAAAACCATACATTTGTAAACAAATAGCTCCTAAAAAGAGACATTCATAAAACTGAAAATACAAATGTACTATTTAACAATAATAGAGACCTCAATACCCTGTTCTGGATAATGTACATCACAACTAAACACAAAATGAGAAAAAACTAAAATTACACTATCACCAGGTAGACTCAACCTATGTCTATAGAATACTCTGAGTAAAACCAGAGCACACACATGTTTCAAGCAAGTATATCTGGATACTTTTTCAAGACACTTTTGTTTTTTGAAAGAATTAAAATTGACAACAGCTGGATCAAAGAAGAAAATAGAGAAAACAGACAAATCACCACATTCAGAGACTTATAAAAAACTTTAGAAAGATATAGAGTTTGAAGATGTGTATTTGAAGTTACTAGTAAGCTACAAATCAAGACAGTGATACTAGCATAAAGAACAGCAGATGAAAGCATAGAGACTGGAAATTAATCTTTATATTGGTGGCCAATTCTTTAGTGATAATAATGACAAGCCAATTCAGCCAATCTTACAGAGAATTTAAAATAAATATGAATAATTTTATGAATCATTTAGACAAATTAAAATAGATGTATTAATAGACACGAGTTACTGAAAGTAACCAAAGAATATGAATTCACCTGTAATAATTGAATAATAGACTTACTAGTTAAAACTCTTAATTTGGAAAGAAGTATAACACAGTATATTC
>PVJX010046065.1:0-12427 GCA_004027295.1 Dolichotis patagonum | reverse complement strand
CTAGACTTGAGGACATGGTCAGCTATCCCAAAAATAAGAGGACATATTACGGTAATCACCCCTAATTTTCCTATCAACTTAATCTGAAGCCCTTTATAACTTATACTGTCTTATTATGGCTGATCTTATTTGAATCTGGTTTGTTAGATTGTTACTTTGTATTGACTGATTTTATTTAAATCTGTTGTGATGGATAGCATCAAGTCTAAGAGCATAGGCAACTACACTGAAGATGACAAGATTCACTAAGATACCCACTCTGGTTTGATTATTACTTGCTTTTGAAGTCTTATAATGTCTCCAATGCTTTGTTTTTTTTAATGTTGTTATATACTGCTGAGACACCATGGTAACCATTGTAGATCACCTTGTATGGCAGTTTTATGTGACTTTTCTGCCTCATGCTTTTCTAGGAATTGTTTTATCTTGCTTTGTTTTGTTTTTCCTGCTAATACAGAAATGATAGATATACTATGGTACCTATTACTGTTATTCTGGTAACCTGCTGTGAAGTTCTGTACCAATTTCACTGCACTGTCTCAGTTGGCTTTGTTTTGTCTTGTTCTTTTGTATTTCTACTATCTTCAAAATAAAAAAATAAAAAATAAATTGTCTTAGTTACTTTTTATTCATCACTGAGACAAAATACCTGATACCCAAAGTTGGGAAAGGAAAGGTTTACTTCTTACATTTTTTAGAGGTTTCAGTCCATATTCAGTTGGCTCCAAGGCAGGGTGGAATGGCGGGGCTGCAGTTCACGGTGGCTGCAAACATCAAGCAGAAACCAGCAAGAGAGATAGACACACCTTCTTTCTGCCATTACATCACATCCTGGCTCCACCCCCTAGGAGGGTGTAGCACTGACACCATCAATCCAAGCACTAGACAATGAACCAGTCACAAATGTACAATGCAAATACATGAGGCCTGGGGGCCACTGACATAAACCATGACATAAATCAACTGATAACAAATGTTGGTGAGGCTGTGGGGAAAAAGAAACACTTCTCCACTGTTGGTGGGAGTGTAGACTAGTACAGCCACTATGGAAATCAATATGGAGATTCCTCAAAAGACTAGGATTGGAAGTTCCATTCAACCCAGCTATTCCCCTCCTGGGTATTTTTCCAGAAAAAGTGAAAACTTCATGTCACAGTGATGTATGTATGTGCCCCCATGTTCATAGCAGCAATATTTGTTAATACCTAAATCTTGGAAACAACCTAAATGCCCATCAACTGCAGAGTGGGTGAAAAAGATGTGGCATTTTTATACAATGGCTTATTATTCAGCTATATAAAAAAGAATAATCTTGAGGGCTTTATAGGTAAATGGAAGCAACTGGAGACTATCCTCATAAGTGAAATAAATAAGAATCATATTTATAAATATCATATTGTCTCTCTAGTATAAAAAGTAATAAAAACTGTAGGAGTAATAAGATCTGAAATGTGTAATAGCTATTATAAAAGAGAAAAGGAAGGAAAGTGCTCTAAAGATATAACTACATGTATGTCTAAGTGTGTAAGATTGATAACCACATTACTAAGTTTTTGTTGGATCGTTGAACAGAACAGTTTGCACTCTCACTGTTTGATTGTCCACTTTCTATGCTTTAGTTTTGTGACTTGAATGACCATTTCTAAGATAACAGTATGTAATTTATCAACTAGTGATTTCTTAGCATTAATTTTTTTGAAATTCTGTCCTTTTGCTTCTGTCCTTTTTTCTGTCTTGCTTCATTTTTTTTCTTTAAATAAAAAAAGATTAAAAAAATAAAAGCACATCAATTCCAGATTGAAAATGTGGACTTCTTGTAATAATAATGGTAATAACAGCTTAATTTGTAGACATTTACCAGGGCAAACTGATTTATGATTTCCTTCCTAGTTATTACTCAAGTATTTAATGCCAGTTGTAAACCACTTGGGATCCTAACTTTGCATTTACTCCAGGTGCTTCCAAATAAAGAAGCATGTATTGTCAGTTAGCATCCTATCTTCTCAGTTACTGCACAATCTCACTCGCAGGTGGCATCCATAACAGTGGACTTAATAGAAGTAGAGTATTAAATAGTGCTTAACACAAGCCCTGGTAGCTGTGGGACAAAGTGGAAGAGATGTGAGTCTCAGGATATAAGTTCTCAGTAAGGCAGGAGGAACAAGTCCAACAGGCCCACTGTATAGCACAGTGACTTCATAGTAACAACATCTGCAGATCACAGTCTTGAAAGAATCAAAGGTAGTAGATGGTAAGTGTTTCTAGTCCCAAAATATGTGGAGTAGCACATAATAATTAGCTATAATTAGTTATTCCACAGTGTACAGATATTCCAAAAGCCCAGGTTGCACATGATAAATCAGTACAATTTTATCTGCCACTTTAAATTTAAAAATAAAACTGGATTGAAATAAACAAATAAAACTTTGTTTACCAAACTCTAAATAGCTGCAGCCTTCCCATCAGTACCTTCTGGGAGACTTTGGTTTCAAGGGTTTCCGTGGGTAATCAGATATTGCTGAAATCTGTTTCAAACACAAACCTCCTCAATTTGAAAAGAAAACCTGTTAACCACAGCCATGAAGTGTAAGAAGAGTTCTTTGAAGCCCAGCATAGAGAAGTTGTATGTGCTCAGGCCCCTGGGAAAGCAGAGGGGATGCAGGTAAGAGCTTAGGATGCTTACACTAACCTGGTGCATTCGTGGCCAAAGAATTTTAATGTCACCAAAGTGAGCACCATTTCTTAGATTTGCATCACTTGAGTCTATACTTCAGGTGAAATGAAATAATTGAATATGACCTTCCTCTCTTATGCTATATTTTTGCTCAACAAAATAAATAACAGTCCTGGGCTTTTACCTGACAATAAAGGACACTATATTTCTCACTCAAATTGAGCATCTGTCCCATTTGTGTGCCCCTTTTTGTGACATACATCTACGCATTGTCCCTTATGTATACCCTATTTCTAAATGCTCACAAATTAATGTTGACTAGACACTGAAAACATGTTCTCAAGGTTTGAAATAGCAAACACCTTATACAAGGCTTAATCTCATGCATTAGCATCACAATCAAACCATTATCTCAACACACCTCAGATGCTTTCTACAAATCTTTTCAAATATGCACTAAGTAGTTTTCATTATGCGGCTTTCAATTCACAAAATTAGGCAGCATTTTGCAATGTTACCTACTGGTCCCATCTTTCTTCTTAAGCACTAAAGAATAAATTCAAAACAGATCTCTGAATCATCCCATTACACTAATTGTTGTGGGGAAGGAGGAAGCTGGGAGCTTTCCGGGTCTGTAAGTGCACATTAGAAGCACTTAAACTGATGCTGTAGTACCAAGCACACGCTTTCATCAGCTACCTGCACTTATACGTTTCAAAGTCTTGTTGGGTAACATGCTTCCTTACAAGGTGTTAGGGCTGGGATTTGGGGTGTCCCCCTAGGTATCATGTGTTGAGGGTATTCGTAGGCAGCAATGTTCAGGACTAGGTTTGGGGGAATTGACTGGATCATAAGGACTCTGAGCTTATTAATGGACTGATGGGTTTATAATTTGATGGGCTATTGAAAAATTGTAGAAATTTAGAAGAGATGGGACCTAGCTGAAGGGACTGATTATGGGCCATTGTAATGTAGACTATATCTTGATCCTGGTCTCTCTGCTTCTCTCTCTCTCTCTCTCTCTCTCTCTCCTTCTGAGGTGAGCAGCTTTGCTCTTTCACATCTTCCCTTCTCCTTCATGTCCTGCATCACCGCAGCCCACAGCGATGGATCCAGCAGACCACAGACTAAACTTTTCCCTTCTTTTCCTCCTTAAATTGATTTATGTCAAATATTTTATCACAGCAATGGCAAGCTTACTAAAACACACAGTCTGGCTGGATGTAGAGAGTAGGGGTCTAAAAAAGCCTGGGACTTCCATCTCAGAGACAGTGACTTCCATTTGGATGCTGATAGGTGAAGCTGAATACCAAAGCTTTATCTCTAAAGAAGGCGATAATGGTCCTAATTAAATCTGTAAAACCATAAGCTGTAAAAGTGCAATTTTAAGGGCTCCTATATTGTCATTGTAAGAAGGTGGTAAGGAGATCTGAGTGTAAATTTCTCAGCACAGGGTGTCACATGACTGAGTTTGAGAGACTCAGACACAATGGTCATCTCGTTTGTCAGGTTTAGAATCTAAAGCTTTTGATCACTGCTCCATGACTCTCTCCAAAACATGCCACCAGGTCTGATGCTAAGTCTCATCTTTGAGACTTAGTTGTGTGTGTGTTCATGTATGCTTTGACACTAAATGTCTCTTCCTTCTTTCTTATTTAGGGAGAAAGTTGACATTTGTGATTAAAGGTGTGTGATTCTTTTCTGCTCATCTTCTTTACATGATATTTGTAACTTTACCATTTGCAACGCACTGTTCTAAACATTTTGCTCATGGCTCATTGAATCTTCACAGCAACTGAATGGAGACAGTGCCACTCCTCTCAATACGGTGTGTTGGGGGAACAGACTGCTAAAGAGCAGGGTGTCGGCCAAGGAGCCTCTGTTACATGGCAGAGTTCTGGCTTCAAAACTAATGGTCTTCCCTCCTCCAGGGCCTCTGGACAATGCTAATGAATGGGAAACCATAAAGTCAATCAGTATAGTTTGGAAGCAAATCGAGCGTGACTTTCTGTGCTCCCCTTAACACAACAAGCTGGCTGGTTCTGATGCCAGCAATCTCTTGACGGCCTACTATGTGCAACAGTTGGGATCATTGTTTAGGAGAAATAAGGTAGGATCTGGACAGTGGAGGACATCTTTTTTTCTAAGAAACCAAGGATGATGACTCTTCTAAAGATGAGCAAGGTTAGAAGCACACAGCATCATTAAAAGGTAGTAAAATAAAATACACCAGGAACTCTAAGAAAAAAAGGCATTGCTTCTGCTGAGGACATGGGGAAATCATGCTTTGATTTTAACCAATTTAAGAATGGAGAATTCATTCAAACTCTCATTAGTCAAGAAAATAAATGCCACTCCCAATTTGGCTAAGCAGCATTCATGTCAGTTTCCTCAACTACTTGGACTGAGCAGACTTCTTAATACCATGAATTCACCGTCTCACACAAAATGCAAAAGCTGGCTGATGATCGAATAAAAAAAGAAAGAGAATACATAACTCAGAGCTAAGCCTATGGATTCTCAACTCAGATAAAACATCTTTTAGAATTATGCTTTTAATATGGTAAGTAAAGGGCTCCAAAGACGGAACATATTTTCTTCCGTGTAGACGTAAGGATTCTGAATGATGGTGAATTCCAAAGCATGGAAAATCCTCATTAGAACTACCCTCTTTCAAACAAGGAGGTGTTCAAACACGGAACTAACAGAACAGTTTCAAGGTGTGAGCATTCACACCAGGTCACCTACACCCAGGAACCAGAGGGGCAAAAGCTTTGTGGGTTTGTACATAATATGCTAAGCACAGCACAGCCAGCAAACAGCGAGAAGTTTAGGTGATGAAGCCGTGCCTGCCTCTCATCTGCCTCTTTCCTCAACAGAACAGACCGCTCAGCCTTGGTGGAGCTGAGCCCAGGCTGTTTAACTTCTGCTTTTTCTCATACACTCATACTCTGCATACAAGTCAGAGAGTCCCTGGGTGGGCTGCTTCCTTGAAACTCCTTCACCATAGGTGTGTCTGTGAGTTTGACCATCTCCAAGTCGTCTTCTCATCTTCTCTGCTGCCACAGCCATGCACTAAGGAATCTTGTTTGTTCTGAGTTTCAACTAAGTGTATTATTAGTATTATTGTTATTAGCTGAAATGTACTAGGCAGCTATCATGTGCTATTCCTTCTACAAGACACATTATAATAATTACTTTCCACCCTGATGACCACAGAGCCACATGGTGAAGATGGTTATCACTCCCCGCTGGGGAAGCTATGAAGGTTACTAAGCTCAGTTAGTTGGCCACAGTCTTAGATTAGTGAGTCACAGCTAGGAATACCGATCAGATCTATTGTGGAATGTATTAATTAGTTTTTCTGAACTCTAGCAACATACCAGAAAAACTCAACTTTTAGGGAGGAAAGGTCTATTTTGGCTCACGGTTTTGGCAATTTCACCCCAAGTTTGCCTGAATGTACGGCCTTTGGGCCTAAGACAAAACAGCAAGAGTGAACAACAAAGGAAGCGTCTCCTCTCGTGGAACCAGAAAGCAGACAGGAAGAAGAAGAGCCTGGGCCCAAATACCTCCCTTCAGGGCACATCCACAAGGAAATGGTTTCCTCCCACTGGGCCTGAAGTTCCTAGCAGTCTCAGTGGCATTCAGGGGCTGGGAACAAATGTTCAACACATGGCCTTTGAGGAACCTTCAAGATGCAAACCACGAGCTAGATCTTTGGCAAATGGGAAAAGGATCAGGAGGCCAAGGGTTGGAAGAAGAGGGAGAAGAAAAAGACTTAATGTCATCTACGTGTACCAACTGCTCGTGATGAATGTAATTTTATACATCACAAACATGACCTAAACAATGACGATAATATTATTGATGACAATGACGGTGATGAAATGGGAAAGGGAGTCTGGAGCTGGACGCAGGGTGGTGCATGAGGAGGGGGAAGGAGATTAATAAGAATCAAAATGCTGGATACCGAGACCTGATCCCTAAGATGGACAGGAACCTGTGCTCCAAGCCTGTATTAACAAAAATGCTGCACACTTAAATACTTTCTTTAAAGGATGCAAACAATAGCATGGAAATTATAATCTTTTTATCTGCCTGCAACAAGAGAAGAACTAAAGCATGCGTGAAATAAAAGTAGTCAGCTGGGCATGGTGGAGCATGTCTGTTGCTCTAGGCCTCAGGGAGGCTGAGGCAAGAGGATTGCCAGTTTGAGCATAGCCTGGGAAACGTAGCAGCTTAGCAAGACCTTGTCTAAAAATTAGAAAAATAAAATAAAAAAGGCTAGGGGGGGAAACTCAGTGTGAAGGCCTTGGGTTCTATTCTTGTAACCCCTCGCCTCACACACACATGCACAAAATAGTCAAAAAAGAGGGCTCACAAGTACTCCAGTTTTCCTCCAAACAGTAACTATTCTGGTTGTATTTTCTTAAACTTGGTATTTGACTATTTGGCATCCAGTCATCCCAGAGCTAATTCTATTAACTGAATTTTCCCATTTCCTGTATTGTTGGTGCTCTGGTATTAGAGGGTTTTATAGAACATAGCAAATCTACCCCTCCCAGGGTTAGCTAATTCCTCAAGATAATCACAATTTGCCTAAAAGTGACCCTTCTGCATGTAGATCAAGCAATCCTGAGTCTGCAGCCCCAACCATCCATTTGTCTCACTCCCATACACCACGCCAGTATTTCCTTACCCTGCAATACTTCCTTAGCTTTGTACTCAGGGTATGTGACAGGAAATTAGAGACCACCTCGCAGTTTATGCTTCTGCAAGATAAACGATACCCTCTTCCCCTCTTCAAGATAAGTGATACACTTAGTGGGACCAAGGAAAGCACAGATGACAAGCACACAGAGGAAGACGGATCTTGACTTTTTGTTTTTTCTTTGTGTTCTAAAACGCACTGTTTTTCCATTTTGATTGTGATTGTTTATAACCCCCGGTTGTGTGAAATGTGTGGCTTTATCGAAAACCTTTTCTTACACTGGCTTCACTCAACAGTGGAAGGTGCCCAGCTGGACTGTGATGCCCCACGAGACAATGACGGCACTGCCATAGCTGTGCTCAAGAGTTATGTGGAAGCAGAGTGGAACTTGGGAAGCCCGGGCTTGCTGTATATAATGCATTTGTTCCTCATGGGGTATTTGTATATTTACATACAGGATACCTCAGATTAGCAAAGAAAAACAATAATAGTAGGATAGCGTGTGTGTACTGTATCAATTATGTATGTGCTCAGGGCAACAACAAGATTCAAATTTAATTTACTAAATCTCCTCTACCCCAGGCACTGCACTGGATCTACTCTCTAAGAATCAGCGAGGAGTCAGGACCACTTGTACGAGAACCAAGAAGGGAGCCACATCTTCTAATTCTACCATCACGCTCACCATTCTTTGCAATTATTTACCGATCATTTACTGATTGTGCTAAATACTAGTTGACAATTTAAACATTTTCCAATTTAATTCTCACAACAGTCCTTAATGTGCACACTATAATTAGCTACATTTTACAAACAAAGAAGTCTAAATTCTTAATAGGTAAACTAGAAAGATTGTTAAACATGGATATTTCTATATTTCAGGTACTATGGTAAGAATTCTGCAGAAACTGTCTCATTTAAATTTTAAAACATCTCCATGAGGTAAAGTGCTGCCCCTTGTTCACCCTATGCCCTTTTACTGGGGTCTGTTGGCTCATACCTGTAATCCCAGTGCTCGGGAGACCGAAGTAGGAGGGTCATCACCAGTTTGAGGCCAGCCTAGGCTCCATAGTTCAAGGCCAGCCTGCACCATGTTGTGAGACTCTATCTCAAAAAAAAAGGAAAGAGAAAAAAGAAAAAGAAAAAATGAAAAGGTAAAGAAAAGAAAAGTACTGATGGTCAGAGAACCAGAATTGCCAAATCAGTGTTCTACTGCCTCTTCTGATTGCAAGGGAATGTGATTCCTGCAATTTTTAGAAACCATAATATAAGGAGATTAAGCATAGAATGGGTCCTCTCTATCAGTTCCAGAGAAGTAATTTTTAAATACCTAAGTTCTGGATGGCAGAATAATGATTGCCTAAAATTCTATTAATGTTTAAAACAAACAGCATTTGTTTGTGTAATGTTTACTCTCAGCCCAAGGAAAGATGGGAACAATTTCTCGGCAGGGGGTAGGAAGCAGAAGTTTCCAGACTGAGGCAGCACAGAGCAGTCAGAGAGCTCAGTGTGTGTGGAACAGGATTCTGCACCAGAGGGAAGAAAACCAAAGCCTGGGCAGTGAGCACGGGACCAGGGCAGTGCTGGGTCTGTCTTCAGGGACAGCAGGGAGGGCTGCAGGGTCTATGTCCAGAGATTCTGTCCACCAGCTAAAATGTGACCACTCACCACCATCACGAAAGATTGTAGGGGGATTTTTGAGAGCTGGTAGGGAGTGAAAGCTGAGGCAGGGGCTTAGAAAACAGAAAGCTCTCAAAGCAGAGTGGAAATTTGAATCTCTTTGGCAAAAACACACTGAACTGAAAAAATACACCTCGTTTATCAAAAATATCAGTAGAAAGTCATTCTTGTTCCAAAATGCATTCATTGAAACATTAGATTGTGAGCATATCAATAGATATTTGTTGGGAATAAGTTTTTTGGTCAAATAAGGTTGAGAAAAACTGATTTAATAAAGCTAAACCATGTGTTTACTGCCAAATTTCTCAAAAATATAAATATGGTAATAGCATTATATTGATGCCTCGAAGCAAAATCACAATTATTCACCCATTTCTCAATGCTTGGAGACATTAACAATCTTTTATTCCAACAAACAATTGAAATTCTATTTTTTCTTTTGCTAAACGACTGCTTTACTGTTACCCATGTTCACCTTATTCTTTTGTGTGGTTGAATATTTCCCTCCATGTAACCATAGCTTTTCTTTCCAATTCTGTAGTTATGTAAAGCAAAAACATGAAGGGTTTATGATTTCCATCCATTTCCTGGGGACTGGGGAACAAGAAAACTATGTCACCAACCAACTGTCACTGTGTGATGGGGAGATTGCCATGTGGTCTGGCTGTTTCAGAAACATCTAAGAATCTGAGAAAGAATGGCAAAAGGCCGTTATACAATAAACCAGATGAGAGGTCCAGTCTCCGTGTTGTGTTTATGGCTTAATTCAGAGGGTCTCCACAGAGCTAGTACAGCCCTGTAAGGAGCAGAATGGAATAGGAAGAAACATTTCTTTTGGTTGTCAGAGACTGGAGCCCGAAATAGGGTGTGACTATAATTCAAAGCTAAAGATCTCTGTTTCAAACAGCAGAGGACACTTTCAAATGTCCCTATGCATGTTCATGTAAGTGACAAATTTGTTCCTAGTCTTTTGAGCCCAGAACCTAACTGCATTTCACATGTAAAAGTAAAGTATCATTTGGACAGTATTAAACACTCAGGTTTGCATAAGCCCACTTTGTGGATAAATTTAAAGATGCTTTTACTTTGGTGTAGGATTTCCAGTCATCAAACCCTAGTATTTCCCAAATGTGACCACCATTATATCACACCAGTATTATTCAGTCCTTGAAGATGTAAAGGTGTGTAAAATTAGTCAATTCCATGTATAAGTAAACCATTTCTGTTTGTTATGTCTTCTTGTATGCTCAGACCTAAATGTTCATGTATTGAAATATACATTATTGCACTATAAATCTTGTATTTTTCCTTATTCCTCCTTTACATTATGATTAAATTTAAAGTGTATTTTAAAATACACTTTAAATAGATTATACTACCCACAAATTCCACATCATGAGAGGAAAAGAATCATGGAACATTTGTTATAAAAATTGACATTGGTTTGGATAGAGTTAAGAATGACTCATAATATAAACAATAATGGAAATAGCAATCGATATACCAATATTTCATGACTTTCTGTGTTTTAAGTAATTCCTGGAACACCTGAGCTGTAGTTAAAACAGGGTATTTCTGTGTTCCTACTAACTTGGAAAATCAAACTTGTTTAACTCTATGTGAGGACTGTGCAAACCAAGGAAGCCTCAGTTTAACACAAGTTAATTGAGCCTGTGTTAAGTGAAGGGCAATAACAAAAACACATTTTCCTCATCTTTCAATTTTGTCATTGGCCAAACTAGTCTTTGAAGACCTCCTCACAAACCAGGTTAAAGAGAAAGCAGTTCTTTGATTTTGCTTTTCAAGGTGTACTTTGAGCGTATTCTCGCAACAAAATCTTGTTGAACTTTTTTTATTTTGCAAATGCTTACCCTGTTCCCCCCCCCCCTTTTTTCTCCTAGGAAAGTATTGTTTGTGTGAGTAGTTGGAATATAACAGTAAATATTTTTTGATTTGTAGTAGCCTGCAGCAGGCAAAACACTGCAAGACTGCAAAGCCATTCCTATAAAAGTTTTAAGGTTTTGGAGATCATTTAGTAAATTATTGACAACTACATTGTTCAAAAGTCTTGGGAGCTAAAAGTGCATATTTAAGGAGAGTGACTGTCCATGGGGAGTCTCAGTGGCCCTGACCTATCAGTTGGTTGCACCTTATCTTCATAAAACACTCTGATATCAACAGAAATTCTGCAGATTTAAAGAGCCAGGAGATCAGCTCAGACTGTGCCACACCATCTGACTAAGTCAGAGCAAAAGCTTTTAGACACACGGGGTTTCCAAAGTGAAATCACCATCAATATTTAATCTTTATCCACAAGTAAGAGAGATGTGAGTATGATTAACAAGTTAAAATAAAGATTGGCTCCAGTACCATCTTCTAAGAGTGTATCTGCCTCAAAAGGTTAAATATTAAAACATGAAAGCTGCTTCCCCACTTTGGAATTAAAATAAACTGCATGGACGTCCTCCCTTTCACCACCCCACTCTTTTTGGTATGCAATAATACTCCTAACTGTCAGTTTTCACATTAAAAATATCTTATCCCCCTGTGCTTCCATCCAGAAATATAAGTTCTCTGACTTCAAAAATTTTGTTCATCATTTTAATTACTGTAGCCATGATGCCCAATATAGAACAAGTACTTGCTAATAACTGACCACATGTTCCTTATCTTACAAGTCAGTAGTTTTAAGCTGAAGGGCAATTACAAAACAAACCAGATAAATGAAGAATTTATAGGGCTGTTAAATATTAGGAGCACACCTTCTGGGTTGGTGGCACCAGGTTATATACTGTCCAATAGAAACTTTGAGCTTTGAGACAGCCACTGACCTCTTAGCTATGGGAAGCTGATAAAAGTCAGCACTCTTCCCGACACAGGAACAATATAAGTTTCAACCTGTGAGATGTCAAATGTGCCACATTCGTGGTTTCACACCATTAAGGAATGGAATTGAAGGCTGAAGGAAGGAGTTAGGAGAATTTTATTGAAACTAAGAGGAAGAAGAAAAGCTCCTGCATTTCCAGGAGGGGTCCTGACTGAGTGTCCACTGATGCCCTTTGTCAGGGCTAATGTCCACAGCGGAGTCACAATGTGGATCAAACCACAATCAATTGATAGCATTGCAAGTACGGTGCAGCCACTAAGCTAATATTGATCCAAAAGGGAGGGAAACGAGCCACATAGCAAGGATATATACAACGAACACAGACATATTGGGAAAGGAATGGGTCCCGAGGCACTCTGATCACCCACCTGGGCATCTGATGCCCAGCTGGACTTACTGGACCAGGTGGTGTTCACTACCTGGCCCAGTAAACTCAAGTTGCTGTGTCTCCCTTAGGGAGCCTTGCCATCTC
>PVJX010046064.1:0-12281 GCA_004027295.1 Dolichotis patagonum | reverse complement strand
TAGAAAACAAGCAGAATTCATGAAGAAAACTGAAAGAGATATTCAAGAAACAAAAGATTCAATTCCAAGCATGCAACAATGTTTAAATGAAGCTGAGGATAGGATTTTGGACCTTGAGGACAGGATGCCAATTAGTGATCATGAAAGGATACAACTTTTAAAAATAACAAAGCAGCATGAAATGACAATCCAGAAGCTTCAAGATGATGCCAAGAGCAACAATACAAGATTAATAGGCATTAGGGAAGATGCTGGAGTCAATACAAATGACATAACTAAAATATTCACAGAAATAATAGGAGAAAACTTCCCAAACATGGGGAAAAAATCTGATATGCAGATAAGTCGGGCATATAGAACACCAAACAGCCACAACCAACATAAATCTAAACCCAGACACATAATAATTAAGATCTCAGATATTCAACATAAAAACAGAACACTAAAAGCTGTTCGAGAAAAGACACAAGTCACCTATTAAGGAAAGCCCATTAGAATCACAGCAGACTTTTCAGCACAAACCCTCAAGTCAAGATGTGCTTAGCCTTCAAGCCCTGAAAAAAAACAGCTTTCAACCCAGACTCATATACCCAGGAAAATTTTCATTCAAATTTAATGGAGAAACAAGATACTTTCATGACAAAGAACAACTGAAGAAATTCACGTCCACCAAACCAACCCTAGAAAGAGTGTTGAAAGATGAAAGATATATTAAAGATAAAAATGACCACAATTCCTAGAACAACAGAAAGAAAACACTAGGTAGGACAAGCAATTAACTAAGGGGGGAAAGCAGAAAGCAAACAATTGGAACATAACATGGCAAAGTTGAACATATCAGTGATATCTATAAATGTAAATGGCCTCAGTTCAACTATCAAAAGAAATAGATTGACAGAATGGATCAAGAAACATGATTCCACAATATGTTGTATGCAAGAAACACATCTGGCCCAAAAGGAAACTCATAGATTAAAAGTCGAAGGATGGAAAACAGTATTCCATGCAATATGAACCCAGAAAAAAGCAGGGGTAACTATTCTATTTGCAGACAATGTGAACTTCAACCCTAAAATAATTAAAAGAGACATAGAAGGTCCCTACTTACTTGTAAGTGGAAAAATTCAAGAGGAAGAACTAACAATTATAAATATATGTGCACCGAATATGGCAGCACCCAACTATATAAGACAGATACTAATGGACATGAAAAACCAAATACACAAGAACACAATTGTTACAGGGAACCTTAACAGCCAATTGTCACAAAGAGATAGATGAACTAGACAAAAAGTCGGCAAAGAAATAATGGAACTGAATCATACCTGTGAGCAATTGGACTTCGTAGATGTTTACAGAGTGTTCCACCCAATACATCAGAATACACATTCTTCTCAGCTGCCCACGGGACATTCTCCAAAATAGACCATATATTATCCCATAAAACATTCTTAAGTAAATGCAAAGGTATTGAAATTATCTGATGCATAATATCTGACCATAGCACACTGATGTTGGAAATTAATGGCAAAAGAAACTGCAAAACCTGCATAAATACATGGAAATTAAATAACAATCATTTGAACAACCAGTGGGCTACAGATGAAATTAAAGAAGAAATAAAGCAATACTTATAATTCAATGAAAATTCAGATACAACATACTGTAATCTGTGAGATGCAATGAAAGCAGTCTTAAGAGGGAAATACATAGCAATAAATTGTCATATCAAGAAAACAGAATGAGCACAAATAAACAACCTAATGCTTCATCTCAAGCTTCTAGAAAAAGAAAATCAAGTTAAACCCAAAGCTCATAAAAGAGAGGAAACAGTAAGATTAGAGCAGAAATCAATGCAATTGAAACTTAAAAAATAATACAAAGAATTAATGAATCAAAAATCTGGTTTTTTGAGAGAAAAAAAATTGACTAACCTCATAAAGAAAAAGAAAGAAAAAACCCAAATTCACGCAATAAGGACTGAAAAGGAGGAAATTGCTACACATCCTATAGAAAGTCAAAAGATCATGAATACCTACTTTGGAAATCTCTACTCACAAAGAGTGGAAAACACAGAGGAAATGGACAGATTTCTAGAAACATATGAACTACCAAAGCTCAACCGAGAAGATATAGCAATTTTGAATAACCAAGTATCAGCTATTGAAATTGAAAATGTAATTAAAAACTTACCAACAAAAAAAAGCCCAGGTCTTGCTGAATTCTACAAGAAATTTAGAGAAAATTTGATGCCAATACTCCTTAAACTCTTCAGTGAAATTGAAAAGAAAGCAATCCTCCCTAAATCATTCCTGTATTACTCTCATACCAAAACCAGAGAAAGACCCAAACAAAAAGGAGAACTATAGGCCAATCTCACTAATGAACATAGATGCAAAGATTCTCAATAAAATACTGGCACATAGAATGCAGCAAATCATATAGAAGATTATACATCATGACCAAGTGGGGTTCATTCCAGGATGCAGGGATGGTTTAACATACGCAAATCAATAAATGTGATACACCACATCAACAGAGCCAAAAACAAAAACCACATGGTCATCTCTGTAGATGCAGGAAAAGCTTTTGATAAAGTCCAACACACGTTCATGATAAAAACCCTTCAGAAACTCGGAATACATGGTGTCTACCTCAACCTTATAAAGGCTATCTGTGACAAACCAACAGCCAATATTATACTAAATGGACAAAAACTGAAAGCTTTCACTTTAATATCAGGAAAAAGATAAGGATGTCTACTATCACCACTCCTTTTCAATATAGTTGTGGAAATACTAGCCAAGGCAATCAGACAAGAGAGAGAAATAAAAGGAATAAGGATAGGAAAAGAAGAAGTTAAATTATCACTATTTACAGATGACATGAAACTATACAAAAGACACAAAAACCTCCATTAAAAGACTACTAGAGGTAAAAAATTCAGCAGTGTAGCCGGATACAAAGTCAATGCTCAAAAATCAGGAATAGCATTCCTGTACACAAACAAGAAACTCACCGAGAGAGCAAATAATGGAAATATTGTCCTTGATGATAACATCTAAAAAAATGAAATACTCAGGAATCAACCTAACTAAGAATGTAAAAGACCTATATGCTGAAAATTATACCATGCTAAAAAAGGAGATTGAAGAGGATATTAGAAAATGGAAGGAGATTCCTTGCTCTTGGCTAGGAAGAAGCAACATTGTGAAAATGGCTATACTCCCAAAACTGTTATACCGATTTAGCACATTCCCAATCAAAATACCATTGACATACCTCACAGATCTAGAGAAAACACTTCTTTGGAACATTCATTTGGAACAGAAGGAACCTAGCATAGCAAAGGCAATTCTGGGTAATAAAGACAAGACAGGAAGCATCTCAATTCCTGCCTTGAAACTGTACTACAAAGCCACAGTGATAAAATCAACATGGTACTGGCAAACAAATAGACCCGAGGACCAATGGAACATATTAGAAGATACAAGTATAAGTACAAAGACACTCAGCCACCTGATATTGGACTAAGAGGCTAAACATGTTCACTGGAAGAAGGATAGCCTCTTTAATAAATGTTGTTGGAAAAATTGGCTCTCCACATGCAGAAGACTGAAACTAGATCCATGCTTATCACTATGCACAAAGTCTAAATGGATCAAAGACCTAAACATTAAAACAAAAACTCTAAATTTACTGGAAGACAAGGTAGGTAGAAGTCTTGGAGACATAGGGGTAGGCAGAGAATTCATGAACACAACAAAACTGTATGGGAAATGCTTCAGAGAATCAACAGCTAGGATCTCATATTATTAAAAAGTTTCTGCACTTCAAAAGAAATCACCAATAGAGTGAAAAAAAACCCAAAGAATGGTAAAGAATTTTAGCCAGCAATGCGTCAGACAAAGGACTTACATCAAGAACATATAAAGAATTGATAAACATCAAGCCTCCCAAATTCAAAGACCCTCTCCAAAAATGGGCATCTGAGATTAACACACAGTTCTCAGTTGAAGATATACAAATGGCAAACAAATACATGAAGAAATGTTCACCATCACTGGTCATTCGAGAAACGCAAATTAAAACAACACTGAGATTTCATCTCACTCCAGAAAGAATAGCTGCCATGAAGAAATCAACTGATAACAAATGTTGGTGAAGCTGCGGGGGGAAAAGGAACACTGCTCCACTCTTGGTGGGAGTGCAGACTGGTGCGACCACTACGGAAATCACTATGGAGAATTCTCAGAAGACTAGGATTGGAAGCTCCATTCAACACAGCTATTCCCCACCTGGGTATTTTCCCAGAAAAACTGAAAAGGTCATATATTACAGTGATATATGTGCACCCATGTTTATAGCAGCACAATTTGTAATAGCTAAATCTTGGAAACAACCAAGATGCCCATCAACTTCAGAGTGGATGAAAAAGATGTGGTATTTTTATACAATGGAATATTACTCAGCAATAAAAAGGATGATCTTGAGGCCTTCATAGGGAAATGGAGACAACTTGTAAGTATCCTCATTAGTGAAATAATAAAAATCATATTTATAAATATCACACTGTGTCTCTAGTATAAAAATAATAAGAACTGTAAGAGTAATAAAACCCAAAATGTGTAATTGCTACTGTAAAAAAGAGAGGAAAAGAAAGTGCTCTAAAGGATATAACTTCATGTATGTTTAAGTGTGGAAGATGGATGACCATATTGCTGGTTTTGTTAGATCATGGAGCAGAACTGTTAGCAGTCTCAATGTTTGAATGTGTACTTTGTATGCTTTAATTTGGTAACTTGAACAACTGTTTCCAAGATGAAAATATGTAATTTATCAAGTAGTGATTTCTTAGTTTTTTTTATTCTTTTCTTTTTTTCCTTGGAATTCTGTATTGTTGCTAACCTTTTTTCTATTTTGCTTTGTTTTTTCTCTTTAAATACAATTTTAAAAAGAATTTCTGGGGTAGCTAGGAGAGTATTATTTCTTGCTCTGAGCATGTCTTAGTTTGTAATGATATATTAATCCCTGCATCAGAGTTTTGTGCTTTTTCAACATGTTTCATTTTTCAATAAACACATTTATTAAAAATATTTTACAGAATGACCAGATACATAGGGAGAGATGTCTTCTCAGTTAATGCAGTTTGTCCTGAACCCAGCCAGTGGTTGGTTGCAAGGGGCTACGATCTGCACAGGACTCCTGAGTTATCTCACTCAGCTCAGTGGAGAATGTCAAAAGTACAGAGGAGAGGGCAATTAAAGAGAAAAAAGCTGAATCTTACATGAGGGCAGAAAGTTATGTAAGTCCAAAAAATAGTTTCATTTTCTTCTGCTCATGTAAAGAGAAAATTTTTATGGTATCAACTTTGAAAGCCTTGATACTCTTCCTACCCATAGTCTCTCCTCCAGAGCCCCAGACTCATGAATCCAACTGTCTCCAAATATGTCCAGAATTTACCCTCCAAACTCAGTATGTCTTCCACAAGAAGTTCCATATTTGTGTCTTCAGCCTCCTTCTATTGACAAATTGCAGTACCATCCACCCTATCCTCTCTAGCCAAAATCTTAGAAATGCTCCTGTTGGTTGTACTTTTCCTCAACTGTGTTACTTAACTTTTTGTCCCTATGACAAAATACCTCAGACCATCAATTTATAAGAAGGAAAGATTTATTTGGACTCGCAATTTGAGAAGTTTAAATCCATTGTCACTTCCTCATGTTGACTTGGGCCTGTGGTGACACAACATGTCATAATAGGGGAGCATAACAGAGGAGGCCCCTTACCTCAGGTAGTCAGGAAGCACAGAGACAGAGGAAAATATTAGGGTCTAAATATGCCTTTCAAGGGCACAACCCCAGTGGCCTAATTTCCTCCCACAAGGCTCCATCTCCTAGAGGCTCCACCACCCTCCACAAGTGCTATGGGGTGGGGACACTTTGTAGACCCCATCATCCCTTGTATTGTATTTTTATTTGTTTGTTTTGGTACCAGGAATTGAACTCATGACCTCTTGCTTGCCAGGCAGGCACTGTGCCACTGAGCTATGTCCGCAGCCCTCTATCGCTTGTATTGTTGCAGAGGTCTCCTAGCTAGTCAGTCTCCCTCAGTCCAACTCCCTCCAGCATGCTACATATTCCTGTTATAGTGCTCTTCTCATGAAATTACTCTAACCATGTTGTTCTTCTGTTCACTACTGTTTCTAGAATACAGCCTTAAAACTTTTAGGTAGGTAGAGGAAGCCCTTGTAGTGTATGTCTTGCTACCCTTCTCTTTCTGTATGTTCTGTTCCTCCCTAGTGATCCAGTCCCTACCTCTCAAACTGGGAAAAACATCTTTGGCTTCCCAAATTTGTCTAGATAATTCAGTCAAGCCCCTAGACTTTTACCTATGCTAGCTGTTTTTCCTCAAAGGACCTTATGGACTCTTCTTCACCCCAGCCCACTGCAGACACACCCTGATACTCTTTTTCAGGAGTTTCATTCTCTGCAGGTCTTTTTTGATACACCATCCACTAACAAATGCTGATCTTTACCTCTGTTTCTCTCTCACAGTGTATACCCTATATCTACTTCTGATGCACCCATATAACACTTTATTTCTGTAATTTTGTTAGCATTACAATTTTTGCCTATCGGAAAATTTCTTTAGGCAAGTATACAGTTTATTCATCCTAGAGTTTTAAGTATTACCAGAAAATTAAATGCCCAGGGGAAGAAAAAAAGCTGTTGAAAAATAAATGAGTAAACTTAATTGCACCTGTATCAAGCCTTAAATAACTGAGCTGATAAGAACATTTGTGACTGATCTCACAGCCAACCACTGAAGACATTTGTGGTGATTACATCTCCCTTCCAGCTCTTTTTGTCACTCTTTAAATAAGAAAAGAAAGAGAAGGCCTTGTTCTAACTTTTAAACAGCTAGGATGGAGAGAAACTTTCAGGATATATATATATATATATATATCATTCCACCCTCTTAGAGATAGAATCTAACCTTCTCCTCCCATGTGGCATGATTTGACAGTCCTTTTTATAGTGTGGATCTAAAAGGTACCCAAGAAGGCTCACTGTGTTAAGGACTTGGTTGCATTGCCAGCTGATGGTTTCAGTTTGTTTGGTACCGGGAATCAAACTTAGGGCTTCACACTTGTCAGGCAGGCACTGTGCCACTGAGCTATATCCTTGTTAGTTGATGGGTTTTGTGAAGGGTGATTGGATTATGGGGGCTCAAATATCATCAGCTGATTAATCCATTAATGAGTTCATAGCTCAATGGGCTTATTAGGAGGTGGGGCCTAATTGTATGAGGCTGGCCACCAGAGGTATGAGGTTTTTTTTTTGTTTTTTTTTGTTTTTTTTTTATCGGTACCAGGGATCGAACTCACGACTGCCTGCTTGCAAGTCAGGCACTTATGCCACTGAGCTAAATCTCCAGCCCCTAGAGGTATGAGTTTGAAAGGTATATTTTGTTCTTGACCATTCTTGGTTCTCTCTCTTTTTCTCTTTCTGCTTCTAGTTTGCATTAAGGGAGCAGCTTTCACCTGCCATGCCCTTCTGCCTGCATGTTTTGCTTAGCAAAGATGGAACAAGCTGATCACAGACTGAAACCTCTGAAACTGAGCCCCCAATACATCTTTCCTCCTCTAAATTTATATTCTCACATATTTTGTCACAGTGATGAGAAGTTGACTAGTAGTCCCTTAGAACTTCCCCAAAGCCTGCAATATTTTTATAAAAATGCTTATTGAAGTTTAACATACATGCAGGAGAGTGTACAAATCTTTTTTTTTTAAAGAGAATAAAACAAAAGAGGGCAGAACAAAGCAGATCAGAAAAGAACAACATAAGCAACACAACACTTTACAATACAACAACCGGACATTAACAGTAGCTATCAAAATATCTCTTTCTCTGCTATAGTTGAGCATAGTTTCAAATACAATAATATCAAACATACCAAAATAGTGTAAAACCATTCAAAAGAATGAAAGAATTACAGGGCATTCTGAACCAAATAACAGAGAATGATCAATGACTACTATAACATCCCATTTTCAATAAAAAATTTTGTTTATACTATCACATATATTAAAATCCCAATAAGACAAACATGATAGAAACGATGGTAATAGAAGAATAGAAGCATGGTAGGACTTCTAAGCAAGACAATATTAACAACTGTGGAATGAGAAATGAATTAACAAAATTCAACAACTGTGGAATGAGAGCCATAGGCTTCATTTTGATTGGTCCAGATTTGGTCATGACCTACTTCTGAGTCATCACAAAGACCTGGGGAAGCTACATGGTGACTGAGTCAGTCCCCATTCCTGAATCAATCTCCATAGCAGAAAAAACAGAATCAACCTTTGGAGTTGGGTGTGGGGTCATTTCCACCCAAACCAAATAAATGGCTACTACACTGTGGGGTACAGTTAGAATGGATGCTTAAAGGCCACCAGCAATGGCTGCCATAATGTTTTGTTTTCTTCAAAACAGCTTTTCATACCATCTCACATAATAAAGTCAAACCAAACAGAATAAAACCATTCCAATTGATGAATGAAAGAGTGTACAAATATTAAGAATACAATGTAATGAATTTTCATTCATGTGAAATCATGTTTCAGTATCCCCCAAAACTCTTTTGCTCCTTTCCAGTCACTAACCCTTCCAAAGAAGACTGAAATATGTCTACCACTGTTTTGATAAAACTATTTTGTGAAACATTTCTATATTTTACAACTCCATTTAAAAAATGTAATCATGAGATAAATTAACATGTGTTTATTGTGAAAGTTAAAGCATAAAAGTATAGAAAATAAAAGTTTCCCCTATCAACCCTATGACAATACACACGTCATTCCCAAGGTTGTAACAGTTTGGTGCTTGTATCAGATCAGACTATATAATCAGGAAGTAAAAAACCCTCAGCTCAAAGATGAAAAAACAGTAAAAGAATGTACTGGCTTACATAATTTATTTAATCATTTTCTGAGTAAGTGAACACCAAGGTTGTTTCCAGTGTTCTGCTATTATAAGCAATGCCATATCAACCATTGCTTTTTAGAACATCTCAAACAAAAATTGTAAATTCTAAAAGTCCAGAGGTCAGGCACTCTTTGGATTTGTTTAAGTCACTCAGTGATATTATCAAAGACTCAGTTTCTTCCCATCTCCTTGCTCTACCTTCTGCCATACCATCCTATCTTTATTGTTGTAACACAGTTATCAGCAGGACTATAAACTTTATCAGAAAAAGGATGATAGGGAAGGAATGAAATGAAAAAGAGGGAAGAGAAAGAAAAATTCAACAACTGTGGAATGAGAGCCGTAGGCTTCATTTTGATTGGTCCAGATTTGGTCATGACCTACTTCTGAGTCATCACAAAGACCTGGGGAAGCTACATGGTGATTGAGTCAGTCCCCATTCCTGAATCAATCTCCATAGCAGAAAAAACAGAATCAACCTTTGGAGTTGGGTGTGGGGTCATTTCCACCCAAACCAAATAAATGGCTACTACACTGTGGGGTACAGTTAGAATGGATGCTTAAAGGCCACCATAGTTTTTGCTACCATGAATATCATTTGAAACATTTTTGTCCATACATATACTTATATTTACACAAATGCCTATATTTCTTTTTTAACTAAAATAGGATCACATTTCTGTAGCTCACCCTAGCCTCAATTTTACATACACATAAATCTATCTCAACTTTTAAGTGGCAAAATATTCCAATAACTTAACCATTGCTTGAGTTGATGAATATTTAGGTTTTAAACTTTTTTTTTCTATAAAAATTCTGTTTGGCAAGGCAGTGTCACATGTGTAGAGTCTCAGCTACTTGGGAAGCTAGGGTAGTAATATCATAACTTCAATGCCAACCTGGTCAATGAGATGCTGTCTCAAAAATTTTTTTCTACATTAACCATTTCATTTGAAAAATATATGAATTAACACAAAAAGGAAATTATGCAGTAATTTTTGGAAGAGATGTTTTTAGGATTATTTCATTATATCTGAAGCTCATGAACACAAGAGGATACATGTTCTTTAAAAGCTGGTCAGATAATCTATACCCAGTGTTCCACCACAGAATGTCCTTTTCTTTATCATTTATTTTAATATAGATATGAGGTACACTACCTTTGTCAAGGGAGCAGTAAATATTTCATTGCTGCTTTAACTTGAGAAGAAATAACAACCAGTTGCTGTAACAGATTTCAGATTGGGAGATGTGAAAATGTTATCTGGTCAAGGACAAACCTGAAATCAATGGAATCAAAGGACTGAAATGAAGCCCAGAAGCCATTTAACTTATTCCTCTGACTTCAACTCTAAATTCATCCCAGCACAACAAATTCTTAGCTAGAAAGTCGATAAATAGGATCATGGGCTCTTAACAAAAAAACATTTGATATGGGGAATTCTACTGCATAACCATAAACACACTTTTTTATTTTCTTTCCTCTAATGTTTTTTTCTAGCTTTTATCATATGTTTTGCCCCTTTTATTCATCTTCCTGATAGAAAGTCAATTCAGTCCCTGAAGGAGATGTGTCCCATTCCTTCCTGTCTTTTTTTTTTTTTCTCGTACCGGGGATCGAACTCATGACCTCACGCTGGCCAGGCAGGCGCTTAAGCCACTGAGCTAAATCCCCGGCCCCATTCCTTCCTGTCTTAGTCTGCTTTTTGTCACTGAGACAAAAATACCTGACACTTGTAATTTAAAGGAAACAATGTTAGTTAGGCTCATGGTTTCAGAGGTCCAGTCCATGGTTGGCTGGCTCCAAGGCAGAAATGACATGGTAGAAGAAAATGGTAGAGGAAAGCTGTTCAACTCAGCCAGGGCTCACAGGAAGCATGGTGAGAAGCAGGGCTGGGTGACCCATCTTTGCATATAGGTCCCCACCTTCTAACAGCACATTCAGCTCTGAATGCAGCTCTGAATTCATTTAATACCTTCACAATCAAATCATCTTCAAAAAGGCCACTCTGAACACTTGAGACTTTGGGAGACATTGCAGACCTAAGCCATGACACTTCTCCCAGTGATTTTCTAAAGTCTTTTTTAAAACCTGTATTCAGGTCTGTTTCCTCTCACCTGTCCTTATTATTAATATGCTTTCCTTTCTTGTGAGTATCAGACCCTGTATGTCTTTGCTCTTCATGTCTAACACTGAAATGTTTGTTATGGTTGAACTGTGGCCCCTTAAAATTCATGTGCTCACATTCCAACCCACCTAGTACCTCACAATATGCCTATATGTGGAGATCAGATTTTTAAAGAGGTTTTTTTAAAAAAAAGGTGAAACAAGATCACAAGCCCTAAACTAATCTGACTGGTGTCTTTATAAAAGAGATTAGGACACAGACCTACATAGGGGGACAACCATGTGAAGACATAGGAATAAGATGGTCACCTACAAGCTGAAGACATACAGCTCAAAAGGAACATATACTGCTGACATCTTGGTCTCCAACTTCTAGCCTCTAGAACAAGAAAAAAAATGAATTCTTATTGTTTAAGATCCCTAGTTTGGAACTTAGGGGGCCGAGCCAACCAGTAAGCAGCCTGCCGCCCTGGAAAGTGACTGTGGTCTGGGGAGCTGCAGCCACCCCAGGGCGGGGAAACCAGAAGCAGGAGCCTCCTGAACTATCACACATGTTCCAGTTCCGGTGGGACACAGTGTGGTAGATAGAACCAATGGTAGTGGAGCAGAGAAAGCATGGTAGGACTTCTGAATATGTGTGATAGTTCAAACAATTTTTTTCTTTTTTATCAAAAATGAGATATTATAGTACCCATTGATCATTTTCTGTTATTCGGTTCAGAAAGCCCTGTAATTCTTTCACTCTATGTATGGCTTAACACTATTGTGTTATGTTTGATATTATTGTAATTGAAACTATGCTCAACTATAGCAGAGTAAGAGATATGGTGTTACATACTGTTGATGTCCAGTTGACTTAATGTACTGTGCTGCCTATGTTGTCCTGTTCTGATCTGCTCTGTACTGCCCCCTTTTGTTTTATTCTCTTTCAAATTAAAAAAAAATAAAAATAAAAAACGATCCCTAGTTTGTGATACTTTGCTATGACATCCCAGATAACTAATGTAGTGCCTGAACTCAAATATGTAGCAGAAACCCCTAAGTGGTCCACAGGGGGTCTCCTTGACTTTCTATCCCTATCAGGTGACTCTTGGGCCTTTCTTCTATGTGTCCTCCTCTGCCTTTGGTGAACAGTCCTTCTAGTTCTGTCTCTTCCA
>PVJX010046063.1:0-12445 GCA_004027295.1 Dolichotis patagonum | reverse complement strand
GGTCTTTCTCTGGTTTTGGTATGAGAGTAATACTTGCCTCCAGGAATGAATTAGGGAGGATTGCTTTCTTTTCCATTTCATTGAGGAGTCTAAGGAGTATTGGCATCAAGTCTTCTCAAAATTTCTTATAGAATTCAGCCATGAATCCATCAGGACCTGGGCTTTTCTTTGTTGGTAAGTTTTTGAAATTACATTTTCAATTTCAATAGCTGATATTGGGTTATTCAAAATTGCTATATCTTCTTGGTTGAGCTTTGGTAGCTCATATGTTTCTAGAAATCTGCCCATTTCCTCTGTGTTTTCCTCTCTATGTGAGTAGAGATATTCAATGTAGGTGTTCATGATCTTTTGAATTTCCATGGGATCTGTAGTAATTTCCCCCTTTTCATTCCTAATTGCATGAATTTGGGTTTTTTCTTTTTCTTTATAAGGTTAGCTAGAGGTTTGTCAATTTTGTTTATTCTCTCAAAAAACCAGCTTTTTGATTCATTAATTCTTTGTAATTTTTTTGTTTCAATTGCATTGATTTCTGCTCTAATCTTTACAATTTCCTTTCTTCTATGAGCTTTAGATTTAACCTGCTCTTCTTTTTCTAGAAGCTTGAGATGCAGCATTAGATTGTTTCTTTGTGCTCGTTCTATTTTCTTGATATGACTATTTATTGCTATATATTTCCCTCTTAAGACTGCTTTCATTGCATCCCACAGATTACAATAGGTTGTTTCCACATTTTCATTGAATTGTAGATATTGCTTTATTTCTTCTTTAATTTCCTCTGTAGCCCACTGGTTGTTCAAAAGGTTATTTAATTGCCATGTATTTATGCCAGTTTTGCAGTTTCTTTTGCCATTAATTTCCAATTTCAGTGTGCTATGGTCAGATAGTATGCATGGGACAATCTCAATACCTTTGCATTTACTTAAGAATGTTTTATGGGATAATATATGGTCTATTTTGGAGAATGTCCCATGGGCAGCTGAGAAGAACGTGTATTCTGATGTGGTTTACACTCTGTAAACATCTACTAAGTCCAATTGCTCACAGGTATGATTCAGTTCTATTATTTCTTTGCTGATTTTTTTGTCTAGTTGATCTATCTCTTTGTGACAGTGGGCTGTTAAGGTCACCTGTAATAATTGTGTTCTTGTGTGTTTGGTTTTTCATGTCCTTTAGTATCTGTCTTATATAGTTGGGTACTCTTGTGTTTGGTGCATATATATTTATAATTGTTAGTTCTTCATCTTGAATTTTTCCACTTACGAGTATGTAGTGACCTTCTTTGTCTCTTTTAATCATTTTAGGTTTAAAGTTCACATTGTATGCAGACAGAATAGTTACCCCTGCTTTTTTCTGGGTTCTTGTTGCATGGAATACTGTTTTCCATCCTTTGACTTTTAATCTATGAGTTTCTTTTTGAGTCAGATGTGTTTCTTGTATGCAGCATATTGTGGGATCCTGTTTCTTGATCCCTTCTGTCATCCTGTTTCTTTTGATATGTGAATTGAGCCCATTTACATTTATGGATATTACTGATATGTACTGGCTTGACTTTGCCATATTGTGTTACTTTTGTTGGTTTGCTGCTTTTCTCCTTTGTTTACTTTCTTGTCCAGCCTCGTGATTTCTTTCAGTTGTTGTTCTGGAGATTGTGGTCATTTTTACCTCTATCTAGGATGTCCTTCAGCACTCTTTCTAAGGTTTGTTTGGTGGATATGAATTTCTTTAGTTGTTCTTTGTCATGGAAGTATCTTGTTTCTCCATTAAATTTGAAAGACAGTATTGCTGGGTGTGTCAGTCTGGGTTGAAAGTTGTTTTCTTTTAGGGCTTGAAATACTTCACTCCAAACCTGTCTTAACCTGAAGGTTTGTGCTGAGAAGTCTGCTGTGATTCTAATAGGCTTTCCTTGATAGGCGAGTTGTGTCTTTTCACTAACAGCTTTTAGTATTCTGTTTTTAATGCTGTATGCCTGAGATCCTAATTATTATATGTCTGGGTGTAGGTTTATGTTGGTTATGACTGTGTGGTGTTCTATATGCCTCACTTATTTGTATATCCAATTTTTCCCCCATGTTTGGGAAATTTTCTGCCATTATTTCTGTGAACAGCTTACTTATATCCTTTGCATTGTGTCCTGCCTCCTCACTAATGCCTGTTACCCTAACATTGTTTCTCCTGGCATCATCTTGTAGCTGTTGGATTGTCATTTCATGCTGCTTTGTTGTTTTTATAAGTTCTACCCTTTCAAGATCGCTATCTGCGATCCTGTCCTCAAGGTCCGAAATTCTATCCTCAGCTTCATTTAAACGGCTTTGCAGGCTTTCAATGCAATTTTTTGTTTCTTGCATATCTCTTTCAATTTGTTTCATAGATTCTACTTGTTTTCTGCATTGTTCATTCAAAGTTTCAATCAATTTCCCATGCTCCTGTAGTTTCTTATCTATTTCTTCTCTAGCTATGTAGAACATCTCATTTACTAAGGTTGTTACTTTTGTCTTTACATAAGACATTATTTCTAATTTGAGTTTCTCTATAGCCTCATGGATTTGTTTCTTTACTTCATTTGCTATCTTTTCAGAGATTTCTGGGGTATGAATTTTAGGGTCCTCTATTCCATTACCGCCTGCACTTGCCCCTGATGGACTAGATGTTCGGGATTGCATTTTGCCTTTTCATTTAGTTATTTTCACCTTTTGGGTGAATTTCTGGTCTTTCTACTCCAACAGTCACAAGTTTCTATAGTGTGTGTTTCAGGGTTCTACTGTGTGGTTGATGTTTGTCAAATTGTTGGGTACCACAATGAAGAGGAGATCCAGTCTTCTGAATTCCTCCCACTGTGCCTGTTGGATGAGTCCTATATTCTTTCTGTGCTAACCAGCCCAGAAGTATTGATGTAGGGCAACTCTCAGTTCCTGCTATTGTTATACCTTCAGGTTGTTTCAAGTCTTCCCTGGCTATAGTGCTTGTGTCATCTGAGGCCCTACTGTGTCACTGGAGGTCTCATAAGTTCTTTTCATTTCCTCTAAGTTGGGGCAGGGTGATATTGGTGTACTCCTCAATCTGTCTGATGTTCTCTGTGTGGGAGGAGGGGGTTACCTACTCTCTTGCCAGGTTAGCCAAGGTCTAACACTTGGAGGGAGCTTCACTTCCTCTCCTATTTACCCACTGCAGACCTCTATTTTATGGGGAAACTCACCACACTGGCTGAAGCCTGATGAGGTCTTCTGGGTGATGAGGTCATCAGGGTGAGGGGTTCCTAAGCCTCTCATCAAGCCAGCATGGTAGTCCACTGTAGTCCAATGTTTCGGGTGGAAGGGTGGGTCCAGCAGATGTGGTCACAGGCAGCTCAGGCCTGTGGCAGGCTTCCTAGATGTTCGGGGGGGGGGGCGGCAGCAGCAGTCCCAGGCATCGCAGGTCCTCTGCCACTGGTCCCCGCAATTTTCCCTGTGGGCAAATGGCAGGCCTAGCACTCTCGAGCAGCCCCGGCTCTCAGCAGGTGCCCGCAATGTTCCCAGTCCCAAACAGCCCAGGCCGAGCTGCCGGTCTCTGCCAGGTTCTATATGTTAATCATCTATCAGAAGAGTAGTTGGCAAATTTCCCAGTCTATAGATTGTCTTTTCACTCTCCTTGGTTGTTTCCTTTGCTTTTCAAAAGGATTTTCATTTGATGTAACCTGTTTTCTTTATTCCTGGAGTTCTGTTCAGGATGTCCTTGCCTAGGTCTATGGCTTGAAGTATTCCCCCAAAATTATCATTCAGAATTTTCAAAGTTTCTGGTTTTTATCTGACCTTTGATCCCATTTTTATTTAATTTTAGTACAGGGTAAGAGATGTGGATCTACCTTTGATATTCAGTTTTCTCAGAACCATTTCTTTTTTTTTTTTACTATTTTTTAAATTTATTTTATTTTAAAAGGGAGTAAAATTAAACACAACAAAACAGAACAGAATGGGACATAAGAAAGCGTAAATTTCAAAGCTAGACAACCAGAGATCTTTACTATCTGTTATATTGTCTCTTGTTTTCTTCCAAATGGTTGTCTTATCTTTGCATATGGAGAGCTCATACTAAATAACATAGCCAATCTTTTCACAAGACGTGTAGTTCACTGGCTCCCACTTGCTAGGCAGGGGGGAGGGGGAGAGTAGACATGGGACAGGGGACAGAATGGCATGAGATATCGATTCTCAGCCCACATGCAGGCAGGATCACAGTCGCCCCCAGAGAGGGGAGGAGTTCCTTGTTCTCCCGGCACCCCAAGTCAACAGCATGGTTCAGATCCCGATGCGCAAGGGTCTCTCTCCTTCAGTCTGCCGAAAGTCTGCCACACTCTCAGCCGCCCCCCAGAGAGGGGAGGAGCTCCTTGCCCAGAACCATTTCTTAAAGGTGTCTTTTCTCCAACACATTTTTTTACCCCCTTTGTCAAAAATTAGAACCCTGAAAGCACACGAGACTTTTTCTGTCGTTTATTCAGTTCCGTTGGTCTGCATGTCTGTGTGCCTGTATCATGTTTTTATTACTATAGTTTCACAGTATAGCTTGAATCCTGGTATTCATCAAAAAGTGTCAGCTTCTTACTCTCTGACACCCTTGCTTTACCATTTGGAAAATCAGCTGCTAGCTACCAAACCTAGTGCCTCTGTCAATCAAGAATGATAATTACAACACACACTTCACAAAGCAAAGATGATTTAAGAGGGCCGTTGTCACAGCACCCAAAACACCAGAAGTGATCAACACTGCTCTCTCCCTTCACTAACCACCACTCACGCTTCCGGTCACTGTGCACACATCTTCATCTCTCGTGTTACGCCCTCTAAAGGCAGCTAGCATCAAAAATGATGGAAGGGGAAGGGAAAAGAGCAGGCAGATAAAAAAAAAAAAAAAAGAATTAAGACGTGTTATGCACACGTGCCGACTCCCCACATGAACATAGGCACTGTGCACTGCAAACGTGTACTCATAAAAATAAATAAAATTCACAAAAGAATGCAACAAAAATATAAGACTAGGAGAAGTACTATTTAAAGTTCATATCCAGTATCAAGATAAAATACAATGTTATGTTAATCTTTAGATGCATTCCAATTAAAAGTTGGGTTTATTCTGATGTAGTGGCACTGTCCAGTAGAATCTTGTGACAATGTCTGTGAAGGGCACGCTCGACATGTGTGCTGTACGACAGGTGACCCACAGCGCTGCTGTCAGTCAGCACTTGAAAACCAGCTACTGTAACTAAAGAACTTTTAGCTGTACTAAAGTGTATGTTACATGTAGCACCTGGTTACCATGTTAGACAACATAGGCTTATAAATGACTAGTGAACTCTAAAGAACACAAGATTTTTTCAAATGCTGATTTCAAGTCATAGGTGACTCTATCTCGTCTGACTTTTTCCCAGCCATCAGGAAATACTGAGAATGTGTGTGAAAGCATCCAGAATGGCTGCAAAATGACTTCACCAAATTGCAAATGAACTTAGTCAAGTTGGCCTGATACTGACAAAGGTCAATTAGATCAAGAGAACCTAAAGGAGTCCAGAGAAATCCAAACTAATATGGTCATCGATTTAACAGAAGAGCCAAGGCAATCCAGGAGAGAATAGGAAGTCACCTAAACTGAAAGATTCCTAGGACAGGGTGCTCACCAGAGAGAAGAGCCTGCACCACTGCACACTGCACACGGAAATGAACTCGGGCGGGTCACAGGCCCAAACCGATGCCATAAGCCTTTTAGAAGAAAGTAAAAAGCTTACCTCAATGAGAATTGAAGGAAAAACAAACCAACCATTAAACAAATCTATGAATTAAACTTGGAAATTAAAAATTTGTTCATCAAAAGACACATTAAGACAATGAATAAGCTACCTGGGGAAAATATTAGGTAATATTTGGTAAAGACCCAGTGTTCAAGATGAATAAAGAACACTTCCATACAGTAAGACAGATATGATAAAACGGGCAAAGTCAGCTCATAAAAATAATGAAAATGGTCAGTGAACACTAACAGTTAACCAGGAAAATGCAAATTAAATCACGAGACACCACTATGCACCTCTCCAATCATGGTGAGACCCCTGCACCCTGCTCCATTCCCAATATAAGTGCAAAGACAATATTTGGGGAAATATTCATCACTCTCTTGAAAAACTAATTATGTCCTTTCCCTATGGTCAAGCAATCCTCTTCCTGGGTATTCATCCAAAGAAACAACACACACCTGCCAAAGGGTGCTGGTAGGGTTAGTCATAAACCCCAAAGATTAAAAATAGCACAAGTGTGGCCCTGAAGCAAGGCCAGCATATTGCTATAGCTGCTGGTTTCAAACAGGAACCTAAAGAGAATTCTTTCTGTGGTCTGTTGGCCATTTCAGAACTTTGGAAATGGAATGGTCAATTTTCAGAAAGAAATAGCAGGTGAGTATGGTGGACTTTAGGGGGCCTGCAGGGGAGAGACCCTGGTGCCTCGGGACCTGCACCATGCAGTTGACTCAGGGTGCTGGGAGAACAAGGAACTCCCCCCCTCTCCGGGGGGTGGCTGTGAGCCTGCCGGCATGTGGGCTGAAAATCAAACATCTCATGTCATCCTGTCCCCTGTCTCATGTCCACCCCCCCTTAGCAAGTGGGAGCCAGTGAACTACACATCTTGTGAAAATATTGGCTATATTATTTAGTATGAGCTCTCCATATGCAAAGATAAGGACAACCATTTGGAAGAAAACAAGAGACAATATGACAGATAGTGAAGATCTCTGGCTGTCTAGCTTTGAAATTTATGCTTTCTTATGTCCTGTTCGGTTCTGTTCTGTTCTGTTTAATTTTACCCCCTTTAAAATAAAATTTTATATATATATATATATATAGAGAGAGAGAGAGAGAGAGAGAAAGAAAGTGCTCTAAAGGATATAACTACATGTATGTTTGTGTAAGATAGATGACCATATTACTGTTTTTGTTAGATTGTTGAGAGTTGTTAACAGTCTCAACTGTCTGAATGTCTACTTTGTATGCTTTAATTTTGTAACTTGAACAACTATTTTGAATGATGACAGTATGTAACTTACCAAGTGGCGATTTCTTAGTGTTTTTGTTTTTAGTTTTGTTGTTTTTGTTGTTCTTTTATTTTTTGCCTTTGGAATTCTGTATTGTTGCTACCCTTTTTCTGTTTTGTTTGTTTTTTTCTGTTTTGTTTTTTCTCTTTAAATAAAATTTTTAAAAAAATAACCCCTAACTCATGACATACCTGAGAGGACACAGCCTCACGCCTTCGGTTAGAAAGGCAGATAAAGCAACTTAAGCTTTATGTAAGATACTCCACCACAGGTTCCTCCCATCTAGAGAGACATCATCCATCTTCTGCATCGATAAATTAAAATAATCTGGGCTAGAATCTTACTAGTACACAAAAGACAACTGCAACTGCGTTTGATATTCTCACATTAACCCGAGGACGCCATGACTACAGCCCAATTTTCACAGGTAAATGCAAAACACATTTGTCATCTCTCCCTCAAAAAAATCATACCTTCACCTCCTGATTGCCAGTTACACAGTGAGAACTTTGTCTTCAGCATGAATTTTAATTAAATAAGTGACTTATGGATGAATGAAATATCGATCTAGTTTTAGACTAAGGACCCTTGGAAGCACCCAGTGAACTGGGGCTTCCATCTCTAAACAGCAGCTTAAAAGGGGACCTCGTTTGGGCTAGAAACCTGCAGTTGAACAACTTGACAGTATTTATTACAGAGGTGATGAGAAAAGGACGGACACACAAGTACAGTAATAAACTTGATACTGTTGGGTAAAATGTATTTTTGCTGAAAACATTAATGGTGCAATTTCCTTATAGGGAATAAATACTGATAGCAAACTGTAGTGATGATAGATTTAGAAGTGAGATTTAGAGCAGAAATGAAATAAACCTGCAATCCTTTTTCCTGCTATTCATGGTTAATGTCAAAATAGGAATCATAATTATCAATTCTTGGCTTTTATTCAGATTAATAAATGAACTATAAACTAGGTAACCCAAGCATAGACATATTCACCTTAAGAAGTGAGCCATTTATGAAGGAATATGTTACACCACAGCTTTTTCCACTGGGGACTCCCAAGTTAACTGTCATCCCATGAAATAAAATTCTGCTACCCATGAGTCCAGAGTCCCTGGACCACATTCTCTCCTCTCTCTCCTCTCTCTCTCTCTCTCTCTCTCACACACACACACACACACACACCCTTGAGGAGACTCCAAGATTTTACAAATGTCTTCTTTCTCTCTCCTTTTCCTCTTTACAGGTAAAGCATCTTCCTTGCGTTAAACTTTGCCCCTCTGCTTTGCCCCTCTGCTTTATCACTGGTTAAGTCCTGGTGGGCTGTTCCGACATCAGATGTAACGTCCCCTTCCTGCTGGCATCCCCTGGTCCTTATCTGCTTTATCCAGTCCTGACCTCTCCGCCAGTCTTTCAACCCCTGCCATCTCTGCTACACTTTCTTTGGGCTCACAGCCGGTGGGTGACAGGTATAGACGGACCGAAAGTCAGGACCATCTTCCTAAATCAGCAGCGTCATAATGACTTCCCCACGTCCCATCTTGTTGGTGTATTACATACTCAAATGAAGTTTTTGAAACTTTTCAGTCGCCGGATATAACTGTATATGCTGGTAGAAAAGCTGACGCATGACGATGGCAGGAGTTCAAGGCCATCCTGAAAGACTAGCGGTAAAACTCTACCTTACCACAAAAAAGAAAAGCCCTTCTATTCCCACGGTTACGTTTACGGAAAACTCCATACATATGTGCATACACAGACACACACACACACACACCCCGACACCAAAATTTTTCCGATAAAACGTCAATCCCAGTGAGACACTCCTACCACGTCAGCGCAAAATATACACCTATAACAACCGAACTGGCATGTAAAAAAACTTAATCACTACCGACGTTACTTCCTTACAAAAACTACAATAGTACCTGTCACTCACTAGAAAATCCATCGTGATCTCACTGAACAACTCAGCTGTAAAAGTAAAACTATTTTTGCACAAAGCTCAATGTAGCCTTGTTGGTACAAGACCTCAAAAAATTGGTATAAGACTCAGAGTTGTTCCTCTCCACGGAAATCTTTAGTAAAAGGCGAAAGATTTATACGATCTGAAGAGAAACCAGAGTATGCGTTCGGTCTGTTAACTCACATCTCGAGTGACAGAATATCCTAGCACACTGATGGTAGCTATTTAATGGCGAGAACGTTGCCCAAGACAAAAATTTACAATGGTTTTACAGCCAAAAATATTACTTTCGCAAATATGCCTCGTAGGAAAATGTTTTTAATTTTGCTGATTTAAACGTGATGTGCGCGGTGCACTGTGGGTATGTAAATAAGCGGCCGCCCCGCCCTTCGGATTCCGGAAGTAGCTGAGAATTCGCACGTTGCCTTAAGTCACTGTTAGGGGGCGAAGCGAAGGACTGGATGTCTGGCGTCTGCAAACATCGGCCTGGTCAAGAGACCCAGGTTTTGATCTGTTTTGTGTTTTTGTACGTCTGAGTTTAATTTCCTTCTTAAACACTGCGATAACATTGAAGACACAAATAGCACATAAATGATAGTGGCAATATTCAGGCTAGTGTGTGCTCCCGTCGGCGGGAGCGAGGAGTGTGGACGGGAAGGGCAAGCGGGGCTCTGCGTGGAAAGTTTGGGTTTCCTTTTTCTTCAGCGGCGCCGTGGGCCACGGGTATCTAGTGGTTGTGTTTTAGCTGTGCACTGTGCGCTCCAGCGTGTGTGGATGTTGTACGCGTTTTCCATCTGTGGTGTGGTAAGGGCCTGTTTACAATTTGGGATTTCAGCGCTTGCTTTCAGCTTTCCTAGCCCCCACTCTCAGCTGTCGGGGTTGAAACTCGGTTGTTCCGCTGTCCGACTGCGTATAAATCCTAAACATTCTCATTTGTGAAAGGAGACCAGCTCTTTTCATCTCTCAGCTGCTGGTGTAGACTGCTCCCCACCTTCTCTGAACTGACCCCCCCTCCCCCCGTTGGCTGGTTCCTTTGCCAGCAAGACAGTTGTATTTAACATGTAAGCAATTTAAATTCCACTAATACTAAGACAGATGTATTGAATACAGTGCTTTCAAGTGTGTAGTAGCAGGGTTTTTAGTCTACCCATTGAACTGTACGATCATCACGTCCTAGAGTTTGCAGTCGCCCCAAAGATCCTCTGTATCTGTCCAGGAGCAGTTACTTTAGGTCCCCCTGCCCCAGCCCCTAGCCTCCAGCAAGCACTCTCATGTGCTGTACTGGGTGTTCTGCGTAAGCAGCGGCAAACCTCATGCATGGGGCCTTTTCCTCAGACTCCTTTGACTCCAGATATTTGTAAGGTTCATCGTGATCCATTCACGTGCGTGCTGTATTTCATAATCTAACGGGAAGGTAGAGGCTCAGGAGATGGAGCCATCTGGTCCTGTGAGGATAAGGGGTCAGGAAGGTGGCACTCTGAACTCTTGGAACCCTCTCTCCACTGGCACTTAGGGAGAGAGTGTCCCTCCTCCTGGGTGTTCAAGGGCTTTCGTCTTCTGGCCTTTGCTCTGCTCCACTCTGGAGAGTCCTGGGCACATATCCCAGTGTAGAGAGCCATGGGAAGGCAAAGTTTTGGTTTTGACCATCCACGCTCCGTAATAGGGAGCTTCTGGGATTTTGGAATCTTGATCGTGAAAGTGGACTTGGAAGGGCTTCTGCACTTTACTTGTTTAGGGTGTGACCTGTGCTTTCATGTCTGGCAGCAATTGCCTTCTCTCCTTCCTCCTCCTCCTTTTTCTTCTTCATGGTAGTAAGGATTGAAGCTGCTAAATGCTGTGCTACATTCCTAGTAAAATTTTAAAATTTTACTTTGTTTTGAGTCAGGGTCTTTCCAGGTTGCCTGGGCTGGCCTTGAGCTGGAAATCAGCTTCTGCCTTAGCTTCTAGGTATATGCCACCTTGCATATTAATGTTTGAAATAAAGAATAACCTAGAAACCAAAAAATATAGAATATAATTTTGGTCTTTTTTTTTTTTTGAGACAGGGTCTCGCTATGCGGTTCAGGCTGTCCTTGCTCACTTTGTAGCCCAGGCTGGTCTTGAACTTGGCAATGATCCTCCTGCCTCAGCCTCCCGATTGCTGGGATTACAGGTGTGTATCACCACACCAAGCCAGGCATACTTTCTATTATAAATTATAGATTAAAAATTTTCTAGAGGTTGAGGCAGAAAGATGGTGAGTTCTAAGCCAGCCTGGACTGTAGAAAGAGAACCTGTCTTGACAACAGGTTCCAACAAACATTCATAAATTGTTACGATTTGAAAAATTGTCTGAAAACATTTTATTTTTGTACTTCTAGTCTTGTATACAACAACTCTACCGAGCTGTACGGGGAGAAAGTACCGAGCTGGAGGGCCAGAAAGTTCTGGGGATTGAATCCAGGACTGTATACTGAGCTATACTTTCACCCTTTTTCAGTTTTTAATTTTGAGACAGGTTCTTGCTAAACCACTATGTAGACCGGGCCAGCCTGGAACTTACAATCTTCCAGCCTCAGCCTCCCACAGTGCTGGGATTATAGGCATGCTCCACACTCCTAGATGACCTATAGTTTTAATTTAAATTTAATTTTATGTTTTGGTGCTGGGGAATGAATGCAGTGCATATGTACATACTAAACATGTGTTCCACCACATGCTACACCCTACCCCTAAATGCTAAAGAATTATCAAAATAGCAGTGTCCAGTATAATGCCAGCCATGTGATTTAAATTTTCCTAATAACCATGCTAACAAAGTAAAAATAAACAGGTAAACTTTTTTTTGGTACCAGGGATGGTAAACAGGTAAAATTAATTATATTTTATGTAAGTCATATATGTTGGATTGGGCTGTAGCTTAATTGCAGAGAAGTTTAGTAACCGCAAGACCCTGGGTTTGATCCTCTGGACCTAAAAAATAGTAACATATATGTATATTTAATTCAAGATATCAAAAATATTCAATAAATAATATAACAAAGTGCTGGCTGTGGTGTCACACACCTGTAATCCCAGCACTCAGGAGGCTGAGGCAAGAGGATCATTGTGAGTTCGAGGCTAACCTGGCCTACACAGTACAGTCAAGGCCAACCTGCACTGCCCAGCAACACCCTGTCTCCAAAACAAAACAAGACCTAAAACAAAACAAGAAACCAAAATAATACAAAAAGAATTATTTTTTTCCATACAGTCTTTAAAATTCAGTGTGTATTTTTACATTTTCTAGTATGTCTCACTTTAGACCAGCCACATTTCAAATCTTTACTAGTCATGTGTAGTCAGTAGCCACCTTATTGGACAGTACCTTTCTGGGTCTTTTGGATGTTCTATGACGATAATTAAATGAATTGAATTTTTTGTTTGTTATTTATCTGTTTTTTTTTTTTT
>PVJX010046062.1:0-12462 GCA_004027295.1 Dolichotis patagonum | reverse complement strand
GGTCTCACTGAACTTGAGCTGCAGTGTGTAACATACACTTCATGCTCTTCCATCCAGAGCACGTATCCTCTTTGAATTGTACCACATTCATCTCAGTCCTGGGATTAGGGCTGCATGGTACCACCATAGGGACCGCAGTGAGTGTGGACTTATATCCAAGGAGTGTGGAGAAAGCCAAACACAACTTGTATAAAACCAAGGGAAAGAAACTGAACATGATGGTGCAGGTCTGTATTCCCCACACTCAGGAATCTGAGGTGGGAGGATTGCTGGGCTCAAGGCCAGCCTGTGCTACATGTTGTATTCACAGAAAGCCTGAAATACATAGTGAGACCCTGACTCAAAAAATGAACTTACAAACAAAACAAAATTAAGCGAGACAAACAAAGTCAATCAGGTTGGCTCAGGCCTAAGGAGGGAGAGTAAGGACAGAGTACTCACTGTTGAGAAAAAGTTGATCAACACTCAACAAGCCTTGTAAATTTCACAGAGAATCAAAGTCCAGAATCTATGTTCAGAGCAGAAGGTGCTGCCTGTGGCTGATTCAGACTTGAGGGAGCCAATTGTGCCTGGTGCACCAGGAAGTGGTCAGCAGTTACAGCAGAGAACTGCAAGACAGGGATGTCACAAAATGTCAGGAGCCCCTGCTTTCCAGCTGCCAGCTATGCTGATATACAAGGTCCCCAGTCTCCTCAGAAAGTCGCCACTGATGTGGACTTCCCACTTATCCACCAGTCCCAAAGGTTGTGTAACCTTGGGCTGATCGCAACAACCTCCTTCCCAAAACCCCTCGGCGTATTTCTCAGTGTTCACACTTCTGCATGTGTAACACCATGCAAACACATCATTTCCAACAGTTTCCAGTTTGTTCTGTGTGGTCTGGAAGTTACCTCACTGAATCTCTATCATTAAAGTAGTTTTGGTGGTTTTGCTTAAATACAAAGAGTAATGCTATGAAAAGAAAAACAGGTAAAACTAATAGGAAATTATCCTCTGAGTATTGCTGTATCATGTTTTTTTGAGACCAGGGTGCTTTATACACTTCAGGCTGTCCTTGAAGTTGCTATGTAAACCATTTTGGCCTGAACCTCACAGAGGTCTTCCTCCTCCAGCCTCCTGAGTGCTGGGATTAGAGCCACAAGTCCCCATTCCTGGTTCTAAACCCATGAAAATGTATAGAATATAAAGCATCATGCAACACTAAAATGTTACTAAATTAATATGGCTTTACATTTTTCTTCTCTTTAGTAATATGATCCTGGCTACTCTATAAATGTTTTTTGTCAGCTTGTTTTTTCTACTTAGGAAAGTTGGCTTTTCCTACAGAAAAATTTGGTATCACACAACTTACCCTCCACAACTAAGCTGAGTTTTTTTGGTGATTTTCTACTTTAATGCCATAAATTGTAATTTGTAGATTTCATCGGAGATGCACAACATCTTTTCTCAGCTTTTAAGATTAGTAAATTTGTTCATGCATCAAAGCATGAGTACTTAGGAGTTTCCATTTCGGAAAGACATACAGATTGGATGATATGTGTATGCCTGCACTGATTTCACTCAGATAGGGAAGAAAACACGGCCAATCAGCAGCTGTTACTGGACACTGCTGATAAATGCACATGAGCTAACAAACTCTGATGAATGTGGCTGAATCCTGTGAGCTCAACACAGTAACGCCCTGGTCAGAAACCTGGGGGAATTAAGAGCCACAGTGTACATGTGCCTTGCCGCCTTGTGATACTGAAGCTGAGGCTAATGGGGGGTGGTGTGTGTGAAGCCTCCAAGAGGTGGTGATGTATGACACTCCGTTACTTTCTCACTACCATCTGAAAGTTTGTCAGCCTGTACATTTGGCAGAGATTCCCAAGTGGCCAACATGTTCCAGGTTGGTTGTTAGATTTCTGGAGTCAGGAGGAATTGGGAGTGGTGCAGAGGCACACAGCATCCATGACCAAGTGAAGGAAGGAGGACTGGAGCCACACCTAATACAGGGGCCTCCTTCACTCCACACTGTCCTCCAATTACACCATGGGATGCCATGGTTTTCAGATGACCTCACACTCTGAAGAAATCCCTGGCCTCCATGAGAAAAGTACTGTTGGGGAAAAATTACAAAATCTTAGTGCAGATGATGGCAGACCCCAGGCTACACTTTAGTGTCTTCTGGGCCCATAGTTTTATCACACACCCTGCTCTAGTGTTCCACACTATGTTGATATCAGCCAGCACCTTTGTGATTTCAAAGTTCCTTTATCACTATCTGCTCATTTCATACACAGTTATGGTTTTGCCCCTCTCACTTACACTGCAATGTTTTGTTTCTTTTCCTGGATTTGCAGTTCTATTTCTAGGCAGGTTGAGCAGTCAGTGCAGGGCTCACCTTTGTGAGAGTGGTCCTACTAGTCATTTGGCATTTAGGGTCATTACTGGGGACAGCAGGACAGGATGCTTTCCCCAAAAGTCACAGGCACTGCTGAAGGCCACCAGTGCATTCTCCATACACCCACACTGACCCCTATCATGGGCTGCATCCTGCCTGCTTCACTTTCTCTTAATTCAAAGCCGGGCCTTTAATCTCTGCAGGATAATGACCTTGAAATAGATTAAAGGCCCTGCTTTGAATTGTCCAGGCTCTGCAATTCATGCCTGAGTGTTTTCTCTGGACATTCCTACTACTGAAATCTAATTTTTCACCTGTGAAAGGACACCAAAGAGGGACTTCATGCTAAGTGTACATTAATACTCACCTGGGGGACACTCTCTGGAGAGATTCTCCAGGGTCCTTTCTCCTAAATCTTCAAGAGGTACAGAGTCTGGGGCTGTGTACTATCACTGTCCTCCTTCCTTTCTTCAGAGTGGGCTTAGCACTGCCCAGGATGCATACTGTCACCTGGGGAATTGAGTGGCCCTAGAGACCTTGGAGCACAATGCCAAGCTCCTTGCAGTAAGGCCTGCTGTGCCCACCTCTGAGTCCCTCATGGAAGCAGCACAGTGCCTTCCCCACAGGGCCATGGATGTACTGCCTGAGCTGATTGACTGCTGACCCAAGCTCCAGAGTTCAGCAGCGCTTTCACATCTGGTGGGCATGGAGATACCACAAGAGGACCACAGCAGGGAGAGTAGCTGATTCTTTTTTAAAAATTTTTTTTATTATTTTGAAGGTAGTGAAATACAACAGAACAAGGCAGAACAAAGCCAATTGAGACTGTGCAGTGCAATTGGTACAGAATGTCACAACAGGTTAACAGGATAAAAGTAATAGGTGTCATAGTATATCTCACTATCTTCATAATAGTTGTTCTCTCAATTGGGTATAGCAAAATCAAACCAAATACAGAACATTATAGAACTTATCAAAACAGAATATTGAATAGATCAATTCAATTAATCAGAACAAAGCAAAAGAGTGATAACAATATTTGCCTTCAGAGAGATGGTAGAAGGAAATCCCCCCTATTTGCTATATTGCATATGGTCAACCTCCCAAGAGATGCTCAGACCTCCAGCTCCCATTTGATAATGGGGGGAGGGGGTGGGGATGGGATGTTTGATTCTCAGCCTGCATGCCAGTAGGCTCACAGCTGCTTACCAGGAAAGTGAGCAGGTTGCTTGCTTTTCCAACATCCTAAGTTCCAATATGGCATGGATTTCAGGAGACACTGGCTGGTTCTCTCCCACCGCTTGCCTGAGTCTCAGCTCCTTACTTGGGAGGCGGGCTGGTTGCTTGGTTTCCCAGCACCCTAAGTTCCAATGTGGATGCATCTCAAGAGACACTGGCTGGTTCTCCCACTGGGGTGGCCGCCACTTGCTTGAGTCATGGTTGCTTACCAGGGAGGTGAAGGGGCTGCTTGGGTTCCCAGTGTCCTAAGTTCCAACGTGTCTTGGATCTTGAGAGATGCTGGCTGGTTCTCCCCCTGGGGTAGCCACTGCTTGCCCAAGCCATGGCTGCTTACCAGGGAGGCGGGCTGGTTGCCTAGTTTCCCAATATCCTAAGTTCCAGCATGGGGTGCATCTCGAGAGATGCTGCTGGTTTTCACCATGGGACAGCTGCCGCTTGCCAGAGCTATGGCTGCTTACCAGGGAGGCAAGTGGGTTGCTTGGTTTCCCAGTGCTCTAAGTTCCAGCATGCTGTGGATCTCAGGATATGCTGGTTGGTTTGCCCCCTGGTGCGGCCAGCATTTGCCCAAGCCAAAGCTGCTTACCAGGGAGGGGACCTGGTTGGTTGGTTTCCCAATGCCCTAAGTTCCATCATGGCATGGATCTTGGGAGATGATGGCTGGTTTTCCACCTGGGATAGCTGATGCTTGCCAGAGCCATGGCTGCTTACCAGGGAGACGGGCTGATTGCTTGGTTTCCCAGTGCCCTAAGTTCCAACATGGCATGAATCTCAAGCGATGCTGGCTGGTTCTCCCCCTGGGGTGGCCGCTGTTTGCCCAAGCCAGGGCTAAGAGAGAGCTGATTCTTGTTTTAGTAGAAAAAAATTACTAGTGTTCATCCACTTCAACATCAATAAACCAGTTTTAGCCCTAAACCCACTCAAATATTTTCACTACAAATATAACAATTGTCTTAATGTGTTTTCACTGGCTTGAACCAGCAGTAATACATACAGCACTGTCCCATCCTGCAGGTTTACTAGCAGTAGAAGAAGTGGTAATGTCACCCATGGGACAGTCATGCCTATAACACCTGTGGTTTAAGCTTCCCAGAAGGGAGACACAAATTGAAGCCTCATTCAATGGGGGTTAAAGCTTCTACCATATTTTGTTTCACCTCTGATGAAAAAACACCAAGTATTACAGTTTGAGGAACATGACCAGTGTGTAACTTGCTTTCATGCAGGGAAAGAACAGTGAAGTTGAAAAGCTCTTCTTATCAGACAGCGCCTCCAGCAAATTTTCACATACTAGCCTTACTACCCCTACCCAGGCACATCGCATTCATGACACAGAGACCACAATACTGATAGAGGATCACAGAGACCACATGCGTGATAGAAACAAAAACAATTCCAGAGATCTTTAGTCTGTTATTTATCAAATGCATGATTTAGGCAGAGGTGGTGGAGCATACCTGTCATTTTAGCACTTGGCAGTCTGAGGGAGGAGAATCACTCCAAATCTGAGGCCAGCCTGGTTTACAAAGGGGATTCAAATCTCTGCCTCAAGGACTCATCAAACCATGATTTGTGTTACTCCTGAGAAACTACAGAGGATTTCTGAGAACATCTAAAGGTGATCTAAATGAACAAAGGACTCGATCTTAGCAGTTGGACAAAGATTGAACATTGAAAAGTGTCACGTGTCCCCTAAATTATACCTTTGAGACTATTTTCAACAAAATCCCAGCACATTTTGGGAAGATGTTTAGGTGTGTTTTTGTGTGTAGACAAAGTGCACATAAAGCATTAGGAAGATCATTCTAAAATTTAAACAGAAATACAAATAGTGGAGAATGCCCAGTGAGCTGGAGCAGAAGTACAGGGAAGCTAGACTTGAAGCTGTAGAGGCCTCTGGAAGACACATGGAAGGATCCATGTGGCTGAGAAAGGGGCCATGGAATAACATGGAAAACCAGAGACAGCAGTCACCAGCAATGTGGTTTTGCAGTACATTATCACATCCAGAGTCCACACCAAAAGCCAGGAAGAGCATAGCATGCATCTTGAAACTGTGACCTTCTTGTGACCTACAGACTTTGGAATATCTTCCTCAGGAGCCTCTTACACTCCCTGGGACAAACACCTTTGCTCTCAATGTGTCCCAAGTTGTGCCCATCCAAGCTGCAGGCTTCTCTGAGTCACCACAGTTCTATGGCCATATCTTTCCCAGTCACCAAGAAGCCATGACTTCACAGGCAAAACCAGTCTTGGGATGTACCTCAGCATGCAGCAGCAGCCTGGGAAGTGCAAGGCCCTGAGTTTCTTTCCCAGTACAAAACAAAAAACAAAACAAAACAAAACAACAAAACTAAACAAAAAATGCAAAGGCAAAGCCTAATGAAAAATTACCAAATGTCTACAAGAAATGACTGGTGATCTTTGAATCAGCAGTCACTCTATACACTTTGCTCCAGGGGTGCTAGCGAACCAGGTGTTGGCTCTGCATTTGGTTGCCCACAGAGCTGGGCAGTGTGATATGGGCACCTCCACCTCCTTTGACAAATATTGGAGAAGAAGGTCAGCAGCACGTGACAGTAGGAAATTCAGACAGGGAACATTGGAACCCAGAAGCCAGACCCAGTCTTCTGATATCACAACACCCTCCCTGAGTCTGGGATGTAGCTCAGTGGTATAATAGCCTGCCTGGCAAGCACGAGGCTATGAGTTTGATCCCCAGTACCACAAAAAAAAGTCAGTAAGACAACACCCTGAGCATGGCATCTGTCACTAATCTTCTAGCACACAATCATTTAGGACTGCTTGGATCAACTGTGCAAGAAGACACAGGGGGAAGGCAGCAAGGACTTTGGAGCCACCAGCCTCAGGTTCTCAAGGTCACCTGTGCTGAGTTCGGGACCTAATCTTCTCTGCTGTTTCAAAGCACCCTTTCTCCCTGAGTGCTTCTTTTGGGCTTAGTCCCTTCTGACTTCTGCCATAAAATAAATATTTGTTCAAATCCTCTGAGGGTCCTGAGTCACTCACTTGGACAGTAAGAGCCTAGGAAGCAGAGCTGATCCTGGCCCACCTGGTAACATCCTGGCTGTTTCAATCCCCAGGGTAAGGGGACATTCCAAGGCATCATGAGCCACTCATCCTCTCCTCCAGCTCCTCCTGGGCTCTGATTCAGCAGCTCTCCAGGGCCTCCTGCTGTTAAAATCTCAGAGAGGAGAATAAACCCAGAAGTTTTCTATTGTTCCAAAGAAACACTCACATTCTGTGTAGTTGGCTACTTGTGCCTCTTTTCAGGCTGGGCAAAATTCTTCCCATTGCTGTTTCCAAGCATAATTCTATGCTCACTTTGCTCAGAGCCCTGTGAAGCTTTAGGCATACTGGGGCAGGGATTGAGAAGGAGCTAGGAGTTAACTTGGCTTCTCACTTTGGGCACCTCTGCCATTCCTCTTTGAAGAGTATGACCTTCCCAGGCCCAGGGCACTGCCTCTCACAAAGCAGCACAACATGTCCTTCTGCCAAGCCTGGGATCCCTTACCCGGTGTCATTCCAAAGCCCAGTCAAGCATAGCCCCAGGCCAATGAATGCTGCTCTTTGCCAGTGAGTAGTGATCAAGGCCAAAACTTGGGTTTGGAAGGGCCAAGTTAAACAAACTTGATGTCCAAGCCCCAGTGGAAAAGGTCCCCAAGAGCTACTCAGCTTGCCTCCTCATGTTGTTGAGTGCCTAGCAATTTGCAGAACTCAGAAGTCTAAATGGAGTGTGACTGCTCTGGTGGAGATGCTGCATGGCCCAGGTAAACCGCCCCTCTGTTCTCTAAGTGACCAGTCAGTAACCAGATTGAGAGGCTCTGGCAGGGAGCAGTCAACAGGGCTGGGTGATGTTGGGCAGCCCTGTGGCACTGGTTTCTGTGCCTGCTCCTAGCCAATAGGGAGGGGTTTGGGTTTTAGTCTAAACACCTCAGCTGATCTGGTGGCTGGCCAGTGGTGCAGCAAGGAGCTGGAGCCTTGTGAGAAGGAGCTGTGGACATTGTAGCATGACAGAGGGGTAGGGGAACAGGGCAGAAAAGAAGGACAGCCTCAGAATGTCCATGTCCCAGTGCACCAGAGAACCCTGAGATGACATTAGAGTGCCACAGGGACATAGCAGGTGTAAATAGGAGGAGATCATTAAGGCAGTGAAGACCCTGGCCAGCTTTTGGGTGAGACTGGACATGGGGATTGAACAGTGGACCAGAGCTGCAAGAGCAGCCTGGACAGCTTCAGCAGGGCTGCTAATAATTAGAAAGCCCCCCAGCCTGGCTGGGGTTGCTGGACAGTGGGTCTTCCTACATGTAGCCTCTGACAGCAAACTGCACTCTGCCTGTCCTCAGTGCCAGCTTCTGATCATAGGAATTGCAGCCTCCCACATTCCTTCACATTCCTTCTTTGTGATGCATTGTTTCTGCTTCTCCCCCAAACCTAGCAGGGGTTGAGTTGCCTGGTAGTGGGGCACTGAATGCAGGGGGCATGGAGTCTGCATTGCAATAGGTGGATGTGTGTGGCAAGAGGAGGGTTTTCAGATGCTGCTGAAAATGTGCGACTCTGGAGATTTTACACATTTAGAGGAAGAAGTTAATGAACTATGGGAAAGACAACTGTAACAGAACCACAGTAGAGAAGACACCTGATGCCCCTTCCAACAGTGTCTGAAAGGGAGCTCCAGGTATGACACTTAGGCTGCAGAGTCCAATCAGCAGTGTGTCCAACTTGGATCTGCTTCTCCCTGGACGCTGAGAGAAAACTATAGGAAGAGAGTGAAGAATTACAAAAATAAATGTTAAACAAAAGGCTTCATTGGAAACAAGCAGCCAGTGACCCCTTCACCAACAAAGCCACCATCATGTTCGTGTCCCTTTGCTGATGACCACAGGTCTGGGTGGTTGAGAGCAGCCTAGAGGATCAGTCGTTACTGGAGGCCCAGATGTGCCTGCAGTTTACTGACACTGAGCACACTGTCCACATTTCCACTGGTAAGTTCTGTCCTCCAGCTAGAATAGCATCAGGGCTCAGTGCCAGGGTACTGGAAGCATTTGGCTCAGCCATGGGAGCACTTCCTTTTCATCATTTCTTTTGTCCTCTCCCCAACTAAGGACACTTTACTGGTAATTATTTTCTGCTCTGTTTTGGAATGTAAGTACAACTTCAATACAGGCTCAAGTCCTCATATCCTCCCTCTCTTCACCACCCAATCAATGGTTAGGGCAGCATGTCTTCCCCTCCTATGGAAGGGCTGATCTGCCTTAACTTTCATCCAGTCCCTGTGCCTAAGAGGTCCATGGGAAGATGTCAGGTTCCACCCCAAAGTAAAGTTTCAGGTACAGCCCCTTGTTAGTGTCCTAGGTATGACCATGGCCAACAGCACTCTTTACTCACTTCCTTCCATGCTGATGTAAGAATTTACAGCATGTATGAATCAGGATTGAACACCAAAGATCTTTCCTGCTACTGTTGTCAGAAAGACAACCCCCAAATTAGAGTACATGACAATATAAAACAGAAACTTAGCAGAGATAAAAATCCTATCACAGTATGCAGTATCGGCAGTGAAAATGACCAATGTGAGGAGAAAAGGTCAGATGTAGAAGATAGCTTCGATACAGGTGATCATATACTTTGAAATAGTATACCTTCAAAACAATAGTAAGACATATAGAATTCTAAATAGCAATAACAATAAAATATTTTCCCCAAACATATCACTACTAAAATCCCACAAGTTCAACACAAGGATAGAGTTACAAATGCTGTTAAAGAAAAACAACAAATCAAGTATAAAAGTAAGCCCATCAAGGTTAGAGCAGACTTCTCAACATGAACCATAACACATTGCCACTGGCTTGAATCACTGATATTACTTTCATGACTGTCCCATCATGCAGCTGTACCACTGCTGGTAGAAATGAGTCTACTCATTTTATCTGTCTTTTTCCTAATAAATGGTTGAAGATGCTCAACAGGACACTTACGCATGTGTCACTGGTGGTTGAAGTGGAGAGAAACATAACACATTCAAACCAGAGCTGCCTGACAGTGAGCTAGACAAACTAGAGCCTCATGGTGCACAGATTAATACCAAAATCTCACAAATACAAAATCAAGAAAGAAAAGAAAACCAACTAGCAAATACCAGGTTTGAACCACACCTTCAAACACATGAAATTTATATGTATATACAGACTGTTCCACAAAACAAGAAAAGAATACACATTCCAATCACAGCACAAGGAATTTTCTCCAAAATTCATCACATAATTGCCCAGAGAGCTTGCTGAAATAAATACAAATGAATCAACATTGTCTCATTTATATTACCACATCATACTGCAATGAAACTAGAAAACAACAGAAAAACAAACAAGCCAAATTCTGCAAAAATGTAGCAATGCAATAATGCAATCATACAATGCAAACATAAATGGATCATAGAAGAGATCAAGGACAAAACTAAACTTTCTAGATTCCAGTGAAGATGTCATTACAACATAAAATGACTTATGACACAAGTGAAAACATTCCTAAATGGGAAGTTTATTGCTGTGAATGTCCATGGTAGAAAAACAGAGCAAGTCCAAATAAATAACCCAATGATGCACTTGAAGGTTCTAGGAAAAACAAGAACAATCAAAATCAATAACTAACACCAAGAAAGATAAAAAGATGGGATCAGAAATTACATAAATTGAAATCAAAAAGCCCACAAAACTCAGAGAATGAGAGAACTGGCTCTTCAAAAGAAAATACAAAATAGCCAAACATTTGGATCAGATTTACTAAAAGAAGGATGGGAAAGAAGCATATTAATACAATTAGAAATGAAAAAGTTGAAATCAAAATGGATGTTGTGAAATTTCAGAAGATAAGTATTTTCTTTTTTTATTTTAAAGAGAATAAAACAGAAGAGGGCAGAACAAAGCATATCAGAACAGAATAACACAAGCAACACAGCACTTTACAATAAGACAACTGGACATTAACAGTAGCTATCAAAATATCTCTTTCTCTGCTATAGTTGAGTATAGTTTCAAATACAATAATATCAAACATAATAAAATAGAATTCTTTTATTCAAAAGAATGAAAGAATTACAGGGCATTCTGAACTGAATAACAGAGAATGATCAATGGCTACTATAATAAGTATTTTCAAAACATGTAATTCAATAAATTTGAAAATAAAGAAGAAATGTGTAGATTCTTTGACACTTGGGTTATCAAACATGGATGACCAGGCATGGTGTTGCATTCTTATAATTCCAGGACTTGAGATGCTGAGATAAGAATTCTGAGAGTTCAAGGTCAGACTAGGCTACAGAGTGAGGTCAAAACCATCCTGAAAGCACAGAGAAACTCTCTCACTTCCAAAAAAAAACCAAGACAAGCAAACAACCCAAAACCTCAATCAAGAAGATGAAAGCTCAGAAGAGTCCAATAAGAGGCAGCAAAATCAACAAATGAATAAAAGCTTACCAACTAAGAAAAGTCCAAGGCTTAGTAGATTCACCACTAAATTGGATAAGAGCTTTGGGAAAGATCTATGTCAAAATGCCTCAGACTCTTGAATGAAATTAAAAGGAAAAGACTATTTTCAAACTGACTCTGAGCAGGAAGTATGACTTTAATTTCCCAACCAGACAAAGACCTAACTGAAAGAGACTACCTACTACAATCCAATCTCTTTAACACATTTGTTCAAACTTGATCCTCCACTGATACAAACATGACTGTCCTGGGGGTCATCTTTCTCACTGGTGGTATAAGTCCTACAGTCATGTACTGGATATACACAAATGTTCCACTGGTACTTTAAACAGTACTGCAGTGAGACATAAGAAATATAGCCCTCTTGTGAATGCTTTAAAGAATGCAGATGCAAAAATTCTCAACAAGAGAATGGCAAATGAGCCAGTAAATGAACCAGTAAACTAGGGTAATGAACCAGTAAAACAGATTATACATCATGACCAAGTAGGCTTCATCTCAGGAATGTAATGGTGGTTCAAATATACAAATCAAAACCAGCTATGAGGGCACATTCTGTAATCCCAGGATTTGGGAGGCTGAGGCACAAGGATTATTGTGCATTTGAGGCCAACCTGGGCTACAAAGTGAGCTCAAGGACAGCCTGAACTGCATAGGGAAATCCTGTCTCAAAAATAAGTAAACTAATAAAAAAATACAAATCAGTCCATCACATATACAGAAGCAAGTACATAAATCACATGACTATCTAGTATAAATATGAAAAGAATGGAAAAACCCAACATCCATCTAAAAGCAAAAAAACAAAAAACCCAAAAAACAAAAAACCCTGGAAGAAAATAACTACAGATGAACTTTATTACATTTGGATAAAATTCACTGATGTTAAACTTGCTGCCAATAAACATTAAATGGAGAAAAAACTGAAAATCTTTCCTATAAATTCATCCAAAAGGATTTTCACTATCGTTATTCTTGTGCAGTACTTTAATTGAAACTTTAGGATAATGAATCAAGCAAGAGAAATGTTGTAGATTTGCATAACTGATGCCATCTTGAGCCCTGCATTTAACTAGTGCCCTGCATTTGACCCAGGAAAATGGAAAATTAATCAGGGTATAATTCCCATGAGAAAAGAAATATGGGCTGTACCTGCAGGAGAAAAACTAAGCTGTTCAACAAAAGAAGCAGGACACAAGTGTCAACCAAAAATTAACGTAAGATTCTAGCTAAATTGTTTCCAACAGGATGTCTTTTGTGCTTCTCTGTTTTAAAAACTCTGTAACTCTCCAGTTCAGTGCCACTTGTTTGGACTCTGAAATGGGGGGGGGG
>PVJX010046061.1:0-12457 GCA_004027295.1 Dolichotis patagonum | reverse complement strand
AGAGCTGGGGGTTTAAGTCTATTGAGGGCAACTGTGCCTTATCTAAGCCTCTTACCACGGGCCACTTAGAAGGGAGGTCTGTGCTCCATTGGCCTCTGGGCAGGAAAGAGGGGCCGCAGTGGGGGCAGAGAATGGGTCTTAAATGCCTCTGACAGCTTCGCATAAAGCAAAATGTTTATCCTTGTTTATAGCATATTCCTCTGCCTTTATAATTCCCATGGTTGATGTTACTTTTTATAGCATTTCTGACTGTCTGGGAAGCAGCCACGTTCTTCCAAGCTTTGGAAAGCAAAGGGAAGGATGAGAATGTCAGCTATGCTATCAGCACAGTGTTTCTTCTCTTCAGAATTTACAAGCGGATTAGCTCTATGTGTGCGTTCACTGGAGCACATGTGTGCAGTATATGTAAGGTGGGAGCTTTGAGACTGGACAAATTAATTGAAATAGCTCAAGCCTTTCATTTCTATGCATCCGAAACTTCTTTGGTCGGTTAACTATACGGTCAAATTTATATTGATTTTCAATAATTAGTTGCATTAATAAATGGGAAGGAACACATTATGCTTGAATTTTTTTTAAAAAAAACCTGTGGAGAACACCAAAAACACTTGTGATCTACTTTTACCATTTTTAGTATGAAAAGAAAGGAAAACTTCAAGCCAAGTTTAATTTTAAAGAGGATGCAGGGTGTCTTTTAAAAAGATTTTCTTTATCATCTGGATTATTCTTGACTTTCTACTCCAGATAAGAAATAGGATATCTCACAGGAGGACTTGCTGCAGGAGGGAAATTTTTACCAGCCAAGAAAGGCTTGCAGGGTCGTAGTTATTGGTGATTATGTTACATTTATTGGTGATTATGTTCATTTCCTGTATGAAAACAAATACTTGAAATAGTCAAGAGAAGTCCACAAAGAGGCCTGGTTTAAGTGTGAAAGTGGCCATTTTCAAAATGTCTCCCATGGCTTGGAGGATTAAATAAAGTGAGTGAGAGTTTATCACTGACCCCTGACCAACACTGACAGTTATAGCCCCCCCCCACACACAACCGCACACAGGCACACACAATTCACAAAGAATAATAGACTAAGTGCCAGAGACACACAGCTTTAATCCCATCAAGGGGCTCTGGGGACCGAGTAACCGGAGTCTGAGTCACTGGGGCCGTCCCTAGGCTTTCTGGATGGTTAATTCCATGTAATTCGCTGCAGCCCTTTCTAATCAGTTAAGATGGGTGTGACACCGTGCAGAAGGGAATCACTTAGTCATCTGTCTCTTGCACCCGACACTCTAACTTGAAAAGGACAAGAATCTCTTGAGGAGGAGAAAAGCTAGAAACTGGCTCAAGCTCCCATGAATACAGCACAGACTCTGTGCTCAGTCAGATCGCTAACACCAAGCAGCACCTCAGTCACTCTAGCCCCAGGATAAAGCTCATAATGCCGTGAATGGGCCAAGTGCCCATCTGCACATGGAGTTTTCAGCTTGGTAAGAGTAAATGTTGGCATGAGTAGCAACGACACCAAGCCTTGTGGAAGTACACAAATGGCTTTCACATTAAGGAGTTCAGTGGTAGCAGAAATCACACACCCCAGAAGAAGCCCAGATCCAAACAGTGCTTCATTCAGAGGGATCTGAAAACCATCAAATAACTGGTATTCATTTGATGGGGAAGGAAGCATAATTAGCTAGTTAGCTGAATTTGTCAATTTTCCATGTGCTTGTGCTGGCTTTACATACACACTGTGATTCTTCAAAGTATCCTAGGAGCAAATCTCAAACATAAAGATCCTGAGTTACGCAGTGCCACTCTGCGTGCTGAAAGTTCATGCCTTCTTTCACGTGATCACTAGGAGCTAGGTGCAACTTGACGTCAGCAGGTTGAGTCGTGATTGGTTGGCTGACGGTGGCTAAGAGAGGAGTTACTGGAGTTCTTCTTTGCTCCATCTCCAAGGGAAAGTGTTTTGGAACAGTAAGGAACTGAGCTACATAAAGGCCTTCCTCATCCTGAAGAGTTCGACAGCCTTTTAAAATTTCAGTTTCCTCCCAAAGCCACAGCCAGTGTCATAGAAGTGTTTGAAACCACATTTTCCTCATCTAAGATTGCACACCAAAGTCAGGGTCTATGGAGATATTCTTGGCAAACCTGGTTGGTCCCCATCGTGGTAAGGTAAGGTGTTAAGCAACACCCAGGTCCGGTCACCCGGAGCCAAGCCCCAGGGGGGCAGGTGGCTTCCCCTGCCTGTTCCTTTCTCTCTGTTCCTTTGCTCATCATAAGGGGACCTGGCCACTTTCCTTCTTCCAACACCCACTTTACATGAACCAGCTTCTCCAAGATGGTTTCCTCTGCCCGCAACCCTCAGACATCAGTCAGTTACCAGAAAGGTCTTTCCTGGCTGCCCCCCAGAAACTAGCCTAACACCTCTCTCTGTTTAAGGCTGCATTATTCTTCACAGCTTTGTCTATTGACTGTTGCCCTCTCTTCCTCTAGAATGTCAGGTACCTGGGGACCAGAAGTTTGCACTTTTTGTACCACAACAGGTCCCCCAATTCCTTGAACAATGCCTAGCACACATTAACCCCCGGGAGATAAGGGTTTTTTTTTTAATGTATAAATGAATGTTAAGATCTTGTTTAGAGTTTCAGAAAGTGATCGGGCCACTTATGGAGCACATGCAAACTCCATCTATGACCCACAGGCCGGGCAATAAATGCAAGATCCGGATGGTAGGAAGTTAGGGTTGGTCGGTAATTGATGGAGGAATAAAACCCACACTAACCGAGGCTGGATCACAGGTGTGAAGTCCTGAGTCTGCACTCAGACTCCTAGAAGATGGTTTTGCTTGACACTGTGCACCTCTGTCTCTACCCACCCCCCGCCAGGCATTCTCAAGCAAACTATTTCCCCCTGGATACTTTCATCCCTGGCACTATGCTCTTCCCTGACATGTTATCTGCTGAAAAGTCCCTCCCATCCTTCCCAGCACCCTTTGGTGTCAGTGCCCTACTCCCCCCACCTCCCCTGCGTGCCAGGTCAGCAGCCCCGCCAGCAACCGTCCACTGCTCTCCACGCTCAGGGTTCAAAGCCGCCTTCTCCTGCGGGGAAATAACTCTTTCTGCTTAGTGTGTGGGGGTTTCATCCACTTTTATTTGTCTGCCTGTCTTGTATGACAGCTTGGCTCTCAGAGCAAGCAGAGACTTCAGTTGTCCTTGCACACCTATGTGCCCAGTTCCCCATCTGAGGTGCCCCTTTGTCAGACACCGGGCATACATCCTAGGTGGGCAGCAGGACAGGGGCAGGAAGTAGCTGACTCTGGAAGAGAAGGCAGAAGGTGCCCCCTCTTTCTGCCCCAGCCTGCAGTCTCTGCCAGCCCCAACCCCCTTGCCTTGAGACTGACCACCCCGCACTAGAAACAGCTCCAGTGTGACTCGCCATCCCCAGCCCAGCAGTGTCTTGAATTTACTGGGTACACAAATCTCGGATGCATGCGCGGTCGAACGCACTCCTGGGAGAACTTTCTGTCCCCTGTTCCTAACGTATCCTCTATCCCAGGTTTGAAGAAGACACCTTCAAGGCAGGCTGTAAAACACTTCCATGTTCAATCCTCTCCCCTGCAGCCGCCCACGCCCCCGGACCAGGCATTTATCCCAGGCCCTGCCGATCAAAGGCGCAGCTGAGCTCAGATCCTGCCCACGCCCGTCCTGTTTGCAGCAGCCCACTGAGGGGCTATTCTGTGTCTCTGCAGACGCCCTGCAGGCCCAGCGGCAGCCCCTGGCCCTGGAGCCTGTTCTCAGCATCTCATTGTCCCTGGGCAAGGCCCAGATAGCCGGCCAGACGCTCCCTCCCCTTTCCTGGGCCACAGATAAGGCGCTGAAAACAGGTCTCTTAGTTTCCTGTACAAAAGCCGACTTAGAAGAATGGGGTGGAGTAGAAGTGATAACTGGCAGAATTTGCTGCATTTTGAAAAGAAATGCGGTCGGGGAGGGGCCGAGGGGAGACCAGAGCTCGGGCTCATGCCCCTTTCCAGGCTCAAAGCCTCCTTTCGTTTCTGCAAGGGCGATGGCTCAGCCTTGGGCCAGAGGGTCACAAGTGAGTCCTGGGGTTGGCAAGGCCATCAGGGAGCCTCTCCTGTGACCCACTTACCCAGCGGTAGCTGGCAGGTTACAATTAGGGCGTTGGAGGAGGCCACAATGCGGGATCACGCTCCGGAGCCAGCCGTGGGTCACTGTCATCTCCCAGGGTCTGTGTGGGGAGCTCCCTGGACGCCAAGTGGCCAAGGGTCTCTGGGCAGGGGCTCCTTAAAGGACCACTGTCTGGAGGGTCCACCTTCTCACGCAGGAGCTATGTCCAGAAGACGGCCTGGGCGTCTGGACAATGCAGAGCCAAAAAGAGCAGAGTGAAAAGTCAGAGGACACCCGTGACCCTCTGGAGCTGGAGACAGTGGGAGGAGAAAGGAAAGTGACTGGGAAGGGTTTCCTGCAGGAGAAGTGTCCTGGTGGGAGAGCGGCCTCGTGTGCCAGCGCCTGCCTGGGTATCTGGTGCCAGTCATGGAGTCTGCAGGCCTTGCTTTCCTTCTCAGAAAAAGTACGCATGTTTCCAGGGCCCCAGTCAAGGAAATTGATGGGTCTGAGAGAGAGAGTCCCAACACTACTATGTATCTTAATTTTTTTTTTTCCACACAGGTTCTTGCTATATGGCCCAAACTGGTCTCCCCTAGAGAAGTTGCTCAAGCTGAGCTGGACTTTGTGAGCCTCTGGAGTCCTGCAGTGAGAGGCCTGCACCCCCAATGCAGGCTGCACTACTGCTTTGCAAAGCATCCCAAGTGGTTCTACAGTCAGGGAATCAGCAAACAGGATTACCTCTTAGCCACCGCTAATCCTAAACTTGTGCCTCATAGTGTAGGGTCAGCGTTTCTGATCTATTATCTACCCATCTATCTGTCTATCTATCATCTATCTATCGTGTATCTAACTGTATTTTTTCCAGCACCTTACACATGCTGGGCAAACGCTTTCCCACTGGGCTCAGCCTCAGCCCTGGGTCAGTTACAGTAGCAACCCTTGCCTTTCCTTTATCGAAAGACTTGGTTCAGCGCTCCTTTCTAGCCCCAGGTCTTTCTGGAACGGGAAGGAAAGGAGTCAGCAGCCACTGTGGCTGCGCCCAGGTTTGGAGCACAAACCAGGTGGCTGCCTCCGGCTCGATGGCAGGGACCTGGATTCACAGCCCTGGGAGTTCGGAGCACTCTTGGAGAATGGAAGCAGACTCAGCGGCTTCCGTACCCCAGAGAAACAGAAATCTCCGTGATACTAGCGGCAGTAAGAGGAGGGCACGGAGGAGGAGCTGCCTAACTCGGCAGTTGAGGTTTGTCGCCTTTCCCAGGAGCCCTGCCGTCTGGAGCGAGTGGCACCGTCTCCACGACCAGCTCAGGCCTGCTCTGCTTTGCTTTGCTTGCAAAACCTCGTGATTAGCAGTGTGTGTCTAACACTCTGAGATTTTTACTTCTGAAATTTCAATCCCAATCATTCTTATAGTCCCTCTGTTTCCCTTTTTGCCTCCTGGCTTCTAGGTCTGAATTTCCAGAACTATATTCAGGCTGTCACTCTGGAGTTGCTCATATTTCCCTGTGGGAGACTTGTGATAATCTCCTATCAGCTGGCTTTAAAACCAAGTACACACCCGAGAAAATAGAAGAGGAACAAGCAGCATAACACCAAGTCAGATGCCAAGCACCTCATACACGGGGAACAGTCAAACAGCAAAAGATAAATATAATCCCAGCAACTTAGTTCTTCGTGTTAGTATCTCAGAGTTGGAAGGAGTTGTTTTGCTTTGTTTTGTTTTGTCTGTCTTTTTGGGACAGGATCTCACTATGCAGTTCAGGCTTCTTTTGAATTCACTTTGTAACTCAGGCTGGCCTTGAACTCAGAGCGAGCCTCCTGCCTCAGCATCCTGAGTGCTGGGGTCACAAGTGTGCACCACCACGCCCAGCCTGAAAGGGTTTCTCAGCCATACAAATCAAACCTCCGGAGGAAGCTCCCTTCAGCATCTTTGGGCCACAACCACCCAGCGTGTTTCACCACATGCAGGAAGGCCATGCTTCTCTCACGTGGAGTCCCATTCCGATTTCAACTTAATTAAAATCCAAGTGATATCAAACGCCAAATTAGAAGCAGTGCGTGTAATAATAAAACCCTGAGGAAAATAACAACCCATGGCATAAAAAAAAGGGAAAATACAAATGGGGAAAATAGAAGGAAGAATAGCGGTTGAAGAGGTTCATTGCCTTTGGAATCACTTTTAAAGCATACACTCCACAGCCTCGGGACACCCGGGCAGCAGGGCTGAGCGGACAGTCACCCGCAGCAGCTTCTGCAGTTAGGCAAAGCACTGATTTAAACCTTTTCCTAATGAGGCTGTTTTTAACAAGGAACTTACTCTTTCAAGCACCAGCTCACAAAAACGACCCATCTTCATGTGCTCATTACTGAAGTGTTACGACTAAGCTGGGTATATTTTAGTCATCTCTGCTCTCCTCCAATCCTGGGCTTGGAGGAAAACTGAAGAGAGTGTTCACAAATATTTGTAGCAGCTGTGACACCAAAGGAATGGCACAAAACTGATGGACAAACCAAATATATGATGAAGTATGATTTTCTAAGTGACATGGTATTGAAATGATGCTAGAAAATGTTATTTTAGATCTGATGCTTACTCCAGGAAAATGATTTCATACAGAAAGATTAAAACTTATCACGGGTAAAATATTTGCACTTTGGGATTTGTTCTAGGTGTTAATGCACAGGCTTATCTCCTTCTACCTGAAAATGTTGTTGTTTTAGTTTTCTAATTAATCAAAGGAATGGCATTTTCTACAATGCTTGAGTTTTCAGTATAAATCAAGCAGGTATATTTTTAAGTGTAATGTGTCTATATAATGCTCAAAATGTTGTTTTCCAGGATTGGAAAGAAAAAAAGAAAGGTAATAACAGCCAGCATGCACTGGGCTCAGAGCTGAATATAAATTATCCAACCTAAAGAAATAGTCAGGATTGGTTTCTCTGCAGCCACCTCCCAGGGACAAGGTGACCAAGCTGTTGTCCACCTCGCCTGCTGGAGACATCACGTGTACATGGCACTTTAAACTTCTCAGGGTCCTTTTGGATCTGTAATCTGTTGAAAATCCTGTGTTGTAGATACGATGCATTCCAATAAAAACTAAAGTGTCGGGTAGAATTGCCTAAGGAAAATCAAAAAGAAGGTAGCAGAATTAAAATTGAAGCTACTTCCTGCTCTGCCTTCTACTCTTCTTCAGAAAATCATCATTTTCCTAGTTCCCAACTCTCCACCCTGTGCATCTTACTCCAGAATTAAGAGCTTGTTTGCTATGCTGACTGCGGAGCATTTAGAAGGAGTTTAAAATCAGTCCCAAGCTCAGTTCCACCTTCACGTGTCAGGAAACAGGACCTAACTTTAGAAATTCACTTCAGCTGCCCCCAGTGAGGCACAGCTGCACGTGCTCTAGCGGTCCAAGAGAGAAATGACCTGAGGCTCCTAGGAGGCCTGTTTCTCTTGGCACGGTGAAGGAAAGAGATTATTCCACCCGAAGAAACGGGGAAGCCAACAAGAAAGCCAGCCGATGCGAGCAGCATGGGCAACCTGATCAAGGGAACAGCTTTTCCAAACTCTACCCACTTTGAGAACTGCCACAAAAAGTTGTATCCTAAGGAAAACGCATCATTTATTGGCTGCCTTCAGATGATTTTTCATGCCTGTCTGCTTAACTCAAAGACTAGAGTTAATGTATTTTGTGTGCCTTCTTAAGTGATTAAACAGACAAATGAGGGGCCAGTGGTATAGCTCAGCAGCACAGGGTCTTCCTGGCAAGCTTGAGGTCCTGAGTTCGATTTCCGGTACCAAAAATAAATAAACAAATAAGGACCTGTTTTTAAAAATCAACACTACTACAAATGTATATACTCACCATACTAAAAAGTATTCATTAAATACACTCATAACTCTGGATCCAGTCCATGCCCACAAGAACTTTGTAATTTAACCCAAGGGCCATACCTTACCTAACCCAGCGTATGATTCACTTGAGTCTCCAGTAGCAGCTATTTCTCTGGTCCCCTCTGTCTCACATCAACTTTCAAGCCATCCAAGTGACCGCTGCTCCTCAGGCTGAGGAGTCCTTCCTGCCCCGCCATGTGCTGAGGCACTGAGACCACAGTGATTAATCTTGGTAGGCACCGTGAGTAGACTGGGGAGCACAGAGGACACTAGTAAGGCCCACTGCCTGCTGTGTCTCTGAGGCAGCTCCCAGAAGTGATTCCCATGAGGAGCAGCAAACTTAGCAGAGAGGCCTGCCCTGAAGGGTGGAGGCCTCAAAGAACAAATGCAGAAGGAGGAAGCCCACAAGCACACGCCCACTCCCTTTCCCTTGTGTCCTGGCCGCCATGAGGCAGGCAGCTTCCCTCCTCAAGGGCTTTCAGCTGTGAGTTTTCTGCCTCACTACAAGCTTCAAAGCCATAGAGCCAGCTGACCATGGACTGAAACTGTGAACCAAAATAAATGTTTCCTGCCTTACATCTTACCCTCTGGTGTTTTGTTAGAGTGACAAACAGCTGACTAACCAAGGGCCCTCCACTTCCTCTGCAAGGTCTCATGAAGAAGGATGCCCTGCTCCTCTGCTTACAGCCACCTCCAACCTGCCCCGTAACCTAACTACACAAAGTGCTGTGCGCTTGTAGGTGTCATTGACCACTTGAGCAAAATTAAGGGGAAATCGCAAAATAAAAAGGAAAAAAGGCCCAACTATATGATAGACATGACTTGGTCGGAGCTCACGGAGAGATTCCCCCTAAAATGGAATCCTTCCTCAGGAAATAACACCGACGGGTTCTGAATCACATCCTCCAGGCCTCAGCCAGCTTTCCACACACTCCAAAAACACCATCCTCATGGCTCCCTTGGCCTTTGGGCACAAAAAGTTTGTGTTTGTATAGCATTGAGAAAACAGCAGCAGTCCCCGCCCCCCACACACACACACACGTCAAACCGGGCATCCTCATCAGCGGGTTGTGGTGTGCAGGCAGCTGTGATGGAAGAGCTGCCCTCGTCACTGCCTCAGCCAGCTGCCTGCCTGGGTCACCTCCATGGCGGGTTGGGGCCTCCCAAGGCTGATTGCACAGGGGAATGTTCTAGATGCAGGAGCCGCCAGACAGTAGTCCTACTCCTAACGCTGCCTTCAAACACCCAGGAAGCAGACAGAAGGGTTTGCCTGGTTCCCTGATGAAGCCCTCCCTGCCCCCTTATTTAGAAGGTGTGGAAGAAAAGGCAAGAGAGTGGTGCAAGTGCCCAAGAAGGGGCACCAAGGACACATCAGTGTCTGAAGCCCAAGGCTGAGAGGGATGTTTCTTCCTGGGGCCAGGAATCCCGCTGGGCCCCCACCCATGTCAGCGGCCCTCTTCTGAGCACCCACCATGCCCAGGAAAGAGCAGTGATCGGAGCCTGTTCCAAAGCAAGACCCTCCAAGGCACCACAGAAGGCAGACGGGGCTCCTAAGGCAGGGGCTCGGGTCCAAGAAGCCGGCCTGGCCCATGGCAGGCCAGGAGGTGAGCAGGGCAGGCCGTGGAGAAGGGAACCGGGGAGGCTGTGGGGAAGGAGCAGTGCTGTGTGCAAGACCCCATGGCCAGGAGCCGCCCCCCCTGCACATGCAGGCTGGGGTGTTCCTTGCTGTGCAGGTGTGGGTGGCAGGGGAACTGGAAGCTACCAGGCCACAGGCCAACCATGGGCCAAGTCATCTGCTTCCTTCCCGGTCCTGGCTGCTTCAGCCTGCAGGGGCCCTTGTGTCCCTAGGGAGCACAGGTGCTGCTGAGGTCCCCGGCTCTGCCCGCTCTGAGGTCCCCTTGCTGACACCACTCTCCCACGGCCTGGGGCTGCTGCTCTCTGGGGCTCCACCTTTGTTTTCCCAGTCTGGTCCTCCCTGGGCTTGTTTGTGTAAGCAACCCTCTGTCCCCTCTCCGTTTCCTGTGTCTCTGCCGTTTCCTCCCTCTGCCATTCTGCACGGTGGCACTAACAGCTATTGTTTTCCTTTCTAACCACAATCCCAGTCCCTGGGAAAGGCGAGGAGGTGCGAGACTGAGGTGGTGGCAGCCAGGTCTCCCAGGGGCCCCGTGGTCGCAGGCACCAGGAGGGAGGGAGTCTGCTTGTCAGCTCTGAAGGAAGGAGCAGTATCAGGAGATGGCTTCTTGCCCGTGAATCCCGGGATGCTATCTGCACCCCACCAGCACGCAGGAGCTGGGGCAGGCGGGTCTGAACGTGCTGACATTCATCTTTATGCAGAAAGCCAGGACCCCGCATTTGCCTTCGGAGTTTTCAATTTCTCACTGCTTCTCACTGAAAAGGTAATGAAGGCTTATTTACGAAGGAGCTGGACAAAAATCCCAAACCCAGGTGCCGAGCACATAAATAATACGTCTATTTAGAAGTGGGTTTCCTTGCGGTTTCTACCCAGCAATCCAACCTGTTATCCCTTTTGATCAGCCCCCACTGCACAGCCAGCGTCCTGTGGTGGAAGATAAACTGCTTCACTTTTCTTGGCCGTGCTTGAATCAGACAGGTTCTCACAGGAGTTCCAGCCCCGGGTTTTTTTTCCTGAGTACAGAGACAGAAAACTGCAAAGGTAACTGGTTCAGCGCAAAGAGCAGCACGATGCCTCCCTACTCACCACTGCAGTGCCTGCATCTGGTTCAAGCACTAACTTCCAAATGTGAATAGAAGGTGCCCAGCCGTCCAGATCCTCACCCCCAGGACTAAATGAATAAAATGTCACCCTCACGTTGCAACCCCAAGACTCTGCCTGTGGGTGTCTGTAACAACAGCACCGCTTTGACATTTAGTCTTTGACGGGCACAGCAGAAGTTGTGGTTCTATTTTGGTAGCATTGGTTCCATAAAACTCCCGTGGAATATGCAGTTCCTTTCGTTACACTTTTCCTGCCAGTTGTGACACCGTGGGTCACTCATCAAAGAGCTCTGGTTTACTTCCAATTTTAAAAGGCAGCGTGGTTACCAAGAACATATAAACTTCCAGGTTTTTGTTAGAAAAGTAGAAAGTTATGAAGCACGAATGTAACAGAAACAGATCAAGTTCCCTTATTTCCAATAAGGCTGTGATTTTTATTAAAGATTATAAGCATACCTAGTGCCACAAACCCTACCGCAATGCTCATTTGGGGACATGATTTAAATATGAATCAGTCACCTTTCACACTTTAAGAAAATAGTGGCCCCTCTTACTTAGGAGCAGGAGCAAACTCAAGTTTGCAAAATCCTTTGCAAGTTTCCTACAGCTCACCTACCCCCATCCCTGGGGCATCAGATCCATAAAAGTCATTTTACACGAAGTATTAAAAACTGTCAGAGATCCTTTCTTTAAAAAATAGAGGATCAGGGATACAGTTCAGTGGCCTAAGCTCCTGCCTGGCAAAAATGCAAGGTCCTGAATTCAGTTCCCAGTACCAATTTTAAAAAAATATGGAAAGTTGTATCTTTTTAAAGAGACTATTTTGCAAAGATCCATTTTATTGCCAGAATTAAATTTTTGCTCTTGAATTTTAAATGGACTCTAGAACATACTGATATATTTAAGCATGAAATGGATTCTGAGTTCTATTTTAAAATACAGAGAGGTGAAGTGCTGGAGGCTTTTGTGAAGGAAACCTAAGGTCACTATGGCATTGTCTACTTTTACTTTTTGCCACCACTCAATAATAAATTCCAAAATAAGACTGACAGAAAGAGACAAAAATGAGTGTTTTTCTTTATAATTAATCATTATTGTTTCTTCTTTTAGTTGTTCTAATCAAGTAACACTTTCTAAGCACACTGTTCTCGAACTATCTTCTGGCAGAGGTTAGAAGTATTAGAACAGTTGGAAATACAAAACTCTGAGCAGATGTGTCATTTTTTCAGATATCCAAGGAAAGACGTGGAAATTTCATAACTGCATGCGGATGGCTTGACATTATTAAAGCCATTACTGGTCCAGTCTAAATAAGTTTCAATTCAGATTTTCAACTTTCTCAGTTGTAGGCTCTTCCTTCAAAGATACTTCTTAGTAACCCATGGTAACAATATTTGGCCAATCAATTATTTTCCTCATTTACATATAACTAGAGAGAAGATTTATAGGAAAGTCTGAGAAATGATGGCATTGGTTAGTAAATCTGAGGATGTGTCTTTCTACCTCTGAAAAACAAACTTCATAAAGATAACCAAAACTGTTGCAAAATTAGCTGGATGCAGTGGTGCATGCTGTAATCCCAGGCCTTGGGAGGCCAGGGCAGGAAAACCCTCTGGGTTGAGCTGAGTGAGGCAGAGGCAGCATGAACTACATACTGGAAGCTCTGTTTCAGAAAGAGAGAGAGAGAGAGAGAAGGGGAGGGGAGGGGAGG
>PVJX010046060.1:0-12462 GCA_004027295.1 Dolichotis patagonum | reverse complement strand
AATTGATTAAAAGCTATGACATTTAGAGGTAGATTTATGAAAATAAAGAGGTATTTTGTTGCAGAAAGAATTAAAATATGTATTTCCATCACCACATAAATGTATAAAGAAAATAGTATTTATATAAAGTGGAGCATTACTCTGTCCTAAAGAGAGAGAAACTCAAGTCATTTGTAGGAAAATGAATACATCTTGAGACAATAACATGAAGAACATAAGATGAGAAGTCCTCAAGAATGAACCTTATGTACTTCGCAATTTTGCCTATTGTGGGACCAAGGCCTCAGTCATTTTGTGCATGATATTTAATTTATTTCAAGCTACATAATCACTTTGTCTACTTGTCAGCCTTGTATGCCAGTTGTGGTTATATATGCAAAATCTATGAATTATGAAAAAAAAAAGAAAGGAGAAAATGTAAGATTTTCAATTGCTGGCCGATTTTTTACTATACTGAAATATATGTTTACTATATTGAAAATAATGTTTAGAGTACAAAAATGTTTGGCTACATGGATCATCTTTTCACATTCTGCTATACTTGTTAGAAATGATGCTGGCTCATTCTTATATGCCATTTTTGTCTGAAACACCATAAAATAGTCACTTTTGGGGGAGATTGTTCATTCCCCTCCTCTGTGAATTTCTCTTTCCATAAATGAACCCTTATGGATACATGGGCATTATATGATGCATATATTTGTATTATAACACATATGTATATTATAATACAATTGTATTACATTTGTATTATATATATAAAACATGACCACAGGGGAACTGATGTAGTGACCAGTTAAATAAAAGATTAGTTATTTCAAGAATTTCCATAAGAGGCTCAGAAAGAGAGGGGTGAGAGCCAACAAAGAATATATAAAATGCTAGAAAGAATATTGAGATACTTGTCATGGAATTTTTAATTTTTATACTTCCTAACTTAAATCCTAAATGTTGGTTTACCTTTTGTCGTGCCCCCCCCAAGGCATTGAACCCAGGACCTGGTGCATTCTGGGTAAATTTTCTACCCCGGCGCTATACTATCAGCCCCTAGGAGCTTTTGTTTGTCATGAAATCTGTCTCATTTATAATTTATTCTTAATTAAATAAACCGATTTAATTAGATTTCTGTTACAATAATGTTAACCAAGACATTGATTATTCAAAACAACTTTTTTTGTTATTTCTAATAAGTTAGAACTACAGTAGACTGCATACTTAATTGTGGATAATCTCTGCTCTGTTATCTATGCAATTATGGCCTCACTAATCCAGGAACAGAAAATATTTTTCTATGGAAAACTATAAGCCATTTTGGGAGGGCAGGGGGTCAGTGAACCAAATAAGAGCCTTAAAAAAAACCTATTTAGTTGAGAGACTTTAAAATATCTCTTCGGGAGAAATTTAAAATGTTGATGCTGCTTGCTTTTAAAATTAAGTTCAGAGAACACAAGTCAACCCACTCTGAAACATGAACTTCATATGAATGCTTTAAAGGGGTTGAGGAGAGGGAGACACAAGGGAGCCAGAAGGGTGAGGGAAGATGAGCTAAGAGGAAATGCGAGTGCGTAAGAGGAATGTTAAAATAAAGATGAGGCAAAGACAGAGGGTGGGTTAACTATGAGTCTAGACAGGCAGGCAGTTGGGGTAAAGGAAAGTAAAAGTAAGCTGAAGAAGGGAAAAGGTACAGGGTGAAGAGAAAGGTAATACAGCAGAAGAGTTAGAGGAAAGGTGATAAAAAGGCATGCAGACGGCTCGGGAGAAAACCGGTAGATTTACTGGTATGATTTTGAGGCCACCCCCAGATTTTTCCAGCGGGGGAGGGTGGATGGAAGGCTGTCTCTTCTATAGCACTTACTGCCTATATCTCATTGCTAACATAGGTCTTCTGTGGTTCCAAACCTCAAATGATTAGTGGCTCTGCTCAAAAAATGTTACTAAAATAACTCATCAATGGAGCTTTTCCCAAATAACATTCCTTAGAAGATTATCATTGATTTTCATATCTTGAAAATAAATTTGGAAATACCAGTTTAATCAGTGTTTAATAGAGTCCTTTGCTACAATACTTCTTAGAGCTTTTGATATAAAGTTTAAAGGGAGTGCTATATGGAACACAGAGACTTCCAAACTAATACAATCACAAAACTTCTTTTTAAAAAAAGAATCACAGTAGTGCAGAATACACCTTAAGAGAACTGCTGGAGGAGGGCATTATTTTCTGAGCTTTATAACCTCCGAGCTTTATAACCAGTAGCTGTAAATATAATACTTCAAAGGCTACAAAATGCGGGAAAAAAAAGGGTGGGTCAGATCTGTCTTAAAACTTAGAGGTTTCCTTCTACAATAAATACTGCTCCTTCCTTATTTTACTTTATGTATTGGTTCATTTTACTATAACAAAATATCTGAGGATGGACACTTTATAAAGCAGATTTATTAGTTCAGTTTTAAAGGCCTTAAGTCTAAAGACTAGGCCTCTGTCTCTGGTGAGGGGTCCTTTGGAGACTGAATCATTGTAGCAGCATGAGTGAGAGGAAGAGATCACAAGACAAGAAGGAAGTCGAAAGCAGGGAGGTGCCAGGCTCACTGTCTTTTTTTTTTTTTTTTTTAACTTTTTATTTAAAGAGAAGAAGAAAGAAAAACAACCAAACAAAACAGAAAGAGGGTAGCTCATTGTCTTAAGACAACCACTCTTGCAGAACTAACTGGGGTCTCACTGGCATTACTTAACGTATTCCGAGGGTGACGCTCCCAGCGAGCTGGTCACTTCAGTCTTGGCCCCAGCTCTTTAAGAGGCTACGACCTTTTAATACTAGCACATTGGGACCAAACTTCTAATATATGAACCCTTAGGGCACAAACTGTACCCAAACCATAGTACTTTAATGCTTTTTTCCTAATTCTAACCCTTCCAATATACTTCTTTTTTTAAAGTCTTTTTGAGGTAGGGTTTTATTGTTCAGTTAAGGTTGGCCATGAACTCACTTTGTAGCCCAGGCTGGCCTTGAACTCGAGCATACGGCAATCTTTTTGCCTCAGCTTCCCAAATGCTGGGATTACAGGCATGTGCCACCATGCCCAGCTACTTATCATTATTAATACCGTATTAAACATTATTTTTATTTACTGATGATGTTTACAAAAGTGGTAAATGCTGATTTTCTCCCAATACCCATAATGCCAAATTTATCTTCCCTACCTCTGGGCAAATGGATGCCTGGTCTGCGTGCCTTTATAATTGTAACTAAGCTCTTCCCAATAAATGTCAGCATAAGCAATATCTATTAGGTGGGCTTCATTTGCTGAAAAGGAACACTGCACTAGGTGTGATGGCACACCCCTGTAATCTAGCACTTGGGAGGCTGAGGGGGGAAGACTGCTGTGAGTTCAGGGCCACCCTGGGCTACATAGTGAGTTCAAGGTCAGCAGAAAACAGAAAAGAAAAAAAAAGGAACATTGCGTGGCTTAGATCTTTCTTCCTCTTCCACTGAGCTGACACAAGTATGCCAATTCAATTTTTGTACATATGGATGATGAAAATGTCCAAGGGGGGGATTTAGCCCAGTGGCATAAGCACCTGCCTGGCAAGTGCAAGGTCATGAGTTTGATCCACAGTACAAAAAAAAAAAAAAAAAAAAAAAAAAAAAAAAAAAAAAAAAAAAAAAAAAAAAAAAAGAAAATGTCCAAGGGCTAGAGGGAAAATAGGAGAGGAGGGGTACCTGAATGATGGCCTGGAGCAGAACTCTTGCACCTTGAGACTATTATACAGAAGAGAAATAAACTTCTAGCTGTAATGATGGCACTGTAATTCTAGGTTTCATTAATAGAAAATTATAACATTTTTTCTTACTAAAACTTTGGCTAATAATAAAAACTTAGTATTGAAGGTTATAATACACTTAACACAATATGCTCATGTGTGTCACAGAACGTTTACATATTCTGTATCTGAATTTTTCTCATTTTGATTTTGTTCTTTCTTATATTATGCAAGTAGTTATCATTTACTAGAATCTTAACCTAAATACTGAAAACTATGGCTAATTATAATTATGAGCAAGCTATTATTGTTCTGTAACTAATATATTTGTGATTTCAAGCTACCCCATGAGGTGTCTAAAATAGGTTTCTTTTGTTAGAATTTTGATTTAATAATCAGTAAACCTCCAAATGCAGTATTTTTTCACAAATTCCTCATGGTATGATTATGAGTAATGACAGGGATATATTTCCAAGTACATTTCTATAAAATGTGCAAATGTATCTATTATTCAAAATAAGCACTACATTTTCTAAGAGGAAGATACAGAATGATTTAACAGCAATCATTTTAAATGCAATTTTATAGTGAAACATTCGCTAAACGGTAGAAAATCAAGTATTTGGATATAGCTACTGAAATATGTAAGTATTTTTGAATATATCTTTGGTAAAGAGCCAAATAAAATAAAGTCTGACTCATTGTCAGTAAACATTCCCTAAATGTCCTTCCATTATTATGGGAGAGTTACTGTGTGGTTTGAATAATGTATATAAAATGAATTACTATTTACATTTGTCTGAAAGGCATTAAAACAATCATCTATTTAGTAGAAAGGTCTTAAAGTCTAACAAATTAATTATCTTTTTTGTCAATAAGTTGAGTTACCTGTAAATAACTAATAAACATAATAAGTTTTTAATTATCTGTTTCTTATGGTTGCAACTCCAGCACTTTGCTACAAGTTTAAGGCATAAAGAATGTTTCTTTACTGTACTATTCACTTTAAGGGTAACAGCAACAGCTATTAGCAAATGCTTTTTTTTAACTCCGAAATATCTCAAAGTTTATCTTTGAGATCACAAGTGAAAGAATGTGCAATTCAACCTTGGAGTAATAAACCTGGAAGGAATCTTAAAGATCACAATGATGCCTTCATTTTACAGATGAGGAATAAAACCTTTGAAAAACTATTGCAATTAAAGAATGCTTCTTGAGAAAAGAAAACAATTTCTTCACGGAATTGAATGTGCTATTGCACAAATCAAATCAGTAACTTTTAACACCTTGCTACAGGCTATAGCTTTATCATCACCTTTCCACTTCGGAGGAAAACTAATGTATAAGCAAGCTAAGCAGTTCCCTTATTATCTCCATGAATCAGTGTCACGGCCGGGAAGGGAAGCCAAAACTTTAAATGTTGGACACCCTCACAGATGTAGGCTGATCTCATTTTGAATGGATGCCGCTGGGGGCGAGGAGCAGCCATGTTTGGGAAGTCCCCTCGTGGAGCACCGTATTCCACAAGCAGAATACTTGCTGACAAATGCAAAATGCTTGCTTAAATGACTTCTAACTGATAATGTGATCTTTAAGAAACAAAACACCACGAAAAATCCGCTTCCTTACCTTCCTCTAAAATAGTATCCCTCAATCCTAGAAATAAAAAAATGTGATTTTAATCTAGTCCAATCTCAAATATCCAGAACATGCATACAATTTTGTTTACTTTTATTTACACAAGTTGTCTTTGTAGTCCTTAATTTAGAAATGTATTTGCTGTTCTGTTATCACAATGGAACGTTAAGTAACGATCCTAAGTGAAACAAAGGAAAAGTTCCTGACGAATCTCAATAAATGTCTTTTTTTTTCCACCGACGCATCAATGACAAACTTCTAAAGACAACTTAACCCTTTCAAAACACACACACACACACACACACACGCACGCGTACAACCTCAACTGTCCAGTGCCTCTGACGCTGCATCGGTGTCAGACCCATCCCCACGGGTCATGGCCCAGTATTTTCTGATGACCACATTCAGCGCTGTGAGGTGTTCAAACCATTACCGCATCCATCGCCCACTTAACCCTGCCCAGTGAGCTCATGCGGTAACCTGGATTGGAGCTCTTATTGCTGCGAAGCGAAAGGTTCAATGACGAATCTGGGAACCCACTTCGCAGTTCTCCTGGGCCGCATACAGGGGGAAACGCCTGGTCAGGGCAGTAAGGGGGCGCTTGTAGGAGGGGTGGTCGGGTCAGGGTGTGCGCAGCCGGGCAAGCGAGTTTGGCGAGAAGGCAGGCAGCTGCGGGCGGATGGGTATGGAAATACCAGCAGAGGCTGGAGGAGTTGGGGCGCAGGGCAACGGCGGAGCGAGCTTGGTTCAGGCGGGAAAGGAGAGGCGCAAAGGGGGCGCAGGAAATGGGCGCCAAAGAAAGAAGTGAGAAATTGCGGAGGAGGAAGTCGTCCCTGGAAGAGGAGGGGCAAAGGCGAAGCGAGATTGGAGTGTTTGCACTTTCGAGAGCGCAGGGCCGAGCCTCTCCGGCCCGGCGGGCGGACCTGGGCCGGGGCGGGGGCGGAGGTGGTCCGGGCGCGGGCGGCCCTACCTGAACCGCTCCTGCCCCGCCGTGTCCCAAAGCTGCAGCTTGATCCTCTTGCCTGGCTCGATCTCCAGCAGGCGGGAGAAGAAGTCCACGCCGACGGTGGGGTCGCAGGCGGGGGAGCGCAGCCCGGGGAAGCGGCCCTGAGTGAAGCGGTGCAGCAAGCAAGACTTGCCCACGGTGGAGTCCCCGATCACGATGAGGCGGAACTGGTAGACCCAGATGGTCTCCATCGCTCACGTGCCCCGCGCTCCCGGGCGGCCCCACCCGCCCTCTGCAGGGCAAGTTTGGCGGCGGGAACTGTCCCTTCAGCACCTCCTGGGCGCCCGCCCGCCGGTTTCCAGCATATTCCTGCGGCTGCGGTCCCCGCCTGGGCCCCGCCCTCTCGGGGGGAGAGGCGGGAACCGGCCGCGTTGGGGGCGGGGCCTAGGGCGGGGGTGGGGCGGGGCCTAGGGCGGGCGGGTGGGGCGGGGCCCGCGACGCTCGGGAGGGGGAACGGGTTTGCGGAGCGCGAACTCCCGCCCACGACCATTGTAAATCACTCTGTCCTAAAGCTCACTGGGTGCCGGCGGGAAAGGAGGTGTGGGGAAGGGATGTGACAGAAGCAGCAACCAATGAAAATGAGTCAAGGTCTCAACTCTAGGAGAGTCAGCCAATGAAAAGTGAAAGTCATTTCCTTCCAGGCATGCGGGCGGGCTTGTCAGATGTGGGCGCTGATTTGGGGAAGAAAGGAGCAGAGCCAACAGCAGAGATTGAGGACTCTAACCCAAGGAAAGGGTTGACTAAGAGGTCACAGGCATACCCAGAAGAAAAGGTGTGGGGACTTTTATAAGGTCCTTGGCCTCAGGCAGAAACTACAATAAGGTTGTTTAGATACCACCTTTAGTTGATTAATATAGAATAAAAGCTTCATTTATCTTGGACTCCTTCTTTGACATTTCTAGTCCATCCCTAAGCTTCGTTTGCGGAGATGGGGTCTGACATATTGCTCAGGCTGGCCTCAGAGCCCTGTGCTCAGGTGATCCTGCCCCCTCAGGCTCCTGAGTAGCTGGGGCTGCAGGCAAAGGCCATCACACCCAGCAGCCTCGTTTCTTTTACCTCACTAAATCTTTCAGATTCATGGCTTTTTCTTAAAAACCCATTGTCGCTGTTTTTGTTCTGTTTCTTCTAGCTTTAGACCACATTGGTCAATAGCATCTGTATTAGTTTGCTAATGCTGCCACAGCAAGCTGTAAAAGAAAGGCACAAAAGTGACCTACAATTACAGAAATTTAGTTTTACTTTTGGAGGCTGTCAGTCCAAAATGTGTCAACAGGGTTGGTTTTTCTGAGGGCGAAGAGGCAGGATGTGTTCCGTGCTCTCCAACAGCTTCTGATGTTTTGCTGGCAATCTTGGTGATGTTTGGCGTATACAATATCGCTCCAATCCTCTACCTGCAGGGCCTCTAGGTCTATGTGTCTTTTCACAGGCCTCCCTCTGGGTATGTCTCTGTCTATCCACAGATCCACAGTTACTCTTTTTTTTTTCCTTCCTTTTTTGGTACCGGGGATTGAACTCACGACCTCACCCTTGCCAGGGAGGCACTGTGCAATGGAGTTATATCTCCAACTTACAAGGATATTAGCCACCTTGGGTTAGGACCCACCCAGTCAACCTCATTTTAACTGCATACATTTGTAAAGACTGTTTTCAATTAAAGTCACAGTTTGAGGGACTAGGGGTTAGAATTGAAACATAACTTTTCTTTGGGGGACATAATTCAACTCATAACAGCCTACTACTTGGTTTCTACACTGCTTCCAAAATTACTTCTTTGATGACTCTTCAACTGGTCTAAATTCTACAAACATAGTTGTGTCATCTGTGACCAATCATGTGACACTTATGATCTATCTAGTGAGGTGATTTTTCTTCATGTTGCATTTTTTTCTTTGCTGATTTGTTTACATGTTGTTCTCTCTTTATACGTGTTTTACTCTTTATTTGGTTAGAAATTTTCTATTCAAGGCCCAGAACAAATATTACTTCGCTTTTGTACTCTGTCTGAACCATTTATGTCCCTTAAGAGAATTGATTTCTCCCTTATCTCTGTAACAGTAGTTAGGCAAAGAGCATTCTGTACTTTTATGCTATGTCTTCTATCATGTATGATATTTCTCATAATGAACTATAGCTACTGGTTTGACTATCTCTCCTGTTAGATTATAAGTTCCTGAAAGCCGAAAGGACTTACTCATTTTTTGTATTTTCCAATTACACACACAACTAGCACCTCAAAGATGAATTATAAATACTAAGTTGAAACAAATATATTACACATAATTATGTGTTAACTTGAAGACCAGTATGTGTGCAGAGATTAATGAGGTAAAAGTTGGTTAATTTTATGATCACTGAAATGTGCCTTTGAATAATCCACAAAAGACTTTAATTTTAAGCATATTTGGATTATATACACTGGATATAAATAATTTAGTATTTTAATTAAAATATTATATTTGTGCATATATAGCATTAGCTTAGAAGATTAAACAAGCAGATAGGGCACACTTTGTTTTGTTCTGTTTGAGACAGGGTTTCACCATGCAGTCCAGGCTGGCCTTGAACTCACTGTATATCAAGCTGGGCTTGATCTTGCTGTGATCTTCCTGCATCAACTTCTCAAGTGCTGGTATTACAGGTGTGTACTGCCACTCCCATTTTAGGGCACATTTTAGAAATCCATTTAAACTTTTGCTCAGGAAATTAGGTTTCAATGGATTTTTTAAAATATGAGAAGTGCTAGAAAAGAGGACCTACTCTCTTTTTGCTGTGCAAAAGACCTGGATAAGGAGTAAATTACTTAGCTTCTTATCTTATCATTGCCACTAACTTTGGCATCTTTTGAAAAATCACCTTTCTCTTGGTGTCTTGTTTGTTCATCTAAACACTGAAATGATGGAGCTATATCAGTTTTTCAATTGTTTTTCAAATTGAAAACAATGTGAATTAAAGAGAAACATCAAAGTATATCATACATATGGGATGTTTGTTCATAAAATATTCATTTCATTGATATGTGTGCATGCAAGAGGATGTAGATGTATGTACCTATGTATGTGCTGGGTCAAGGGTAACATTTATTTCTTTTGGATCAAAATATAAAGTTTCAAAAAAGTCAGCTACATGAGCTCAAATGCATGTAAGACATGTTTTGTACTGTTAATGTGGGTGCTGTGGTTTACAAGTGAGAAAACTTGAAAGAGAGTGTGCTCTTCTCTTGGTCTTCATCAACCTTAGTAAATAAAAATATCTTCTAGATATACTCGAGACATTTCTAGGAAAATGGATGCATCTTGAGTCCAAATGAGTGAAATAAATTGGATAAGATGTGTAAATACTGCATTGTTTCTCTGGTGTGAGAAACTGAAAGTGTAAATAAGGACCAAAATGTGAAATAGGGAGAAAATGTTCAGATGGGGAGGGGAGCAAAAAAGGGGGAGGAGGAAAGGAAAGAAGGGAAAAATAAAACAAAAAAAGAAAGAAGGAAAGAAAGAAAGAAAGAAAGAAAGAAAAGGAAAACATGGAAACAAAGCTTTTGTAAATGGGGAGGGGAAAAAACAGAAAAGTGAAAGGAAGTAGTTAAAGGAGAGTAGGGGAATGTGGAAAAAAACAAGTTATATTGAAAAGGTACACATTCTGATCACATAGTGTGATCACTGTGTGTATCTAAAATGTATCAATAAAGTCTAACTGACAAGTATCTTCTTTTAGTTTGTCAGGGCAATAATCTTAGTCTTAAAGCCATTCTTTCTCATTTCCCCATAAGTATTACACCAGCAAGTTCTGTAGTCTGAATAATCAAAACATACTTAGAATGTAATGGTGCCTCTCACTACTTTCCCAGCTTTGTCACCATGATCCAAGCTACTATGATCTCTACTCTTTCAATTGTAATAGTATATTCCACTACTGTATTCAACCTAATGGTGAGAATGAGCCTGTGAAAATGTAACTCAGATCACAGTCTTTGTTCAACAATGTCTGATGGCCTATTACCTCACAACGAAAGCCAAAGTCCTCATTATGTCTTGGGTCTCATTTTCTGCCTTCGCTTTACTGTCTGCACAGCAACAATGTTGTCGTCCCTCATGACCCTCAAACATGCCAGGAGGCTGCCACCTCTAAGCCTTTGCACTTGCTGTGTCCTCTGGAACAACTGTGTTCCTTCATTGGCTCATGCTTTCTCCCTCAACTCATCCGGACGTTGCTTCCATCTTCATGAAACCTTCCCTTCACACTACGTAAAGCTGCCCCCTTGCCCTTCTCTGTCTAGTTGCCTCCTTAGCACTTATCACTAGGTAACATATTTTCCTTATTGATTCTGTTTATTTTCTGCCTTCCCCAAGACAATGTGAGCTCCATGAGTATAGGCATATTTTTGGTCTGTTTTATTCAGTTATATCCAAATAACTTGCAGAATATCTGGTTTATAGTAGAGGCCCAATAAATACTTGTTTTACAGATTTGAAGTTTCTATAAGTTTTTCTCTAGGAATCAGGATAACTAATAGTAATTTTTCTTTTTTTCTTTTTCTTTTCTTTTTTTGTTTTTTGGTACTGGGGATCGACTTCAAGACTCTGTGTTTGCCAGGTAGGCACTTATACCGCTGAGTTAAATCCCTGGCCCCGATAATTTAATAAAATTAGAAGTCAAATTGGAACATATGTTCATGTCATTCTCACTACTCTAAAAAATGAGTTGTTTTCTGAGTAGGACAGGGCATTAGAAGTGAATCAGAAGCCTGGTGGCGCACACCTGTAATCCCAGCACTCAGGAGGCTAAGGCAGGATTGTTGTGAGTTTGAGACCAGCCTAGGCTACAAAGTGAGCTCAAGGCCAACCTGAGCTGCATAGCAAGACTGTGTCAGAAAAACAAACAAACAAACAAACAAAAAAAAAAAAGGAAGAAAGAAAGAAACTGTAACATGAGTGAGAAATCAATTTATACTTTAAGAATGCAATACTGGTTTTTAAACCTGTGTTGCAATTATTTTATTTTATATTTTATTTTCAGTGAGGGGCATCCAGATAGTGAAATTTTGTCTACATTTAAAAATTAAGACCCTATAGTCTTTTTTTTTTTTTGGGGGGTGCCAGGGATCAAACTCATGACCTCACACTCACACTTGCCAGGCAAGCACTGTGCTGCTGAGCTAAATCCCTACCCTTACAGCCATTGTTTTAATGAGGCCTTTGTAATCTCTGAGCTGGGCTAATGTCCAGTTATATTCCCCACTTGCAATTCAATAAGCTTATACAAACTTCCAGGTGTTTAAATAACCTTGACAAATATAGGAAAAGGGTAGTTTTTGAATTCACTGACAAAATATCTTTAACAACTATACTGACTATCAAAAATATCTTAAATAAGTAGATTATTTCATCAGATAGAATGGAGCTTCAAGATAAAGACTAAATTTAGTTGCAGAAAGATGTAATTATGGTTTTGAGGCAGTAGATTTAGGATATCTTGCTTAACACAAAACGAAAAATTTATCCAAATGACAAATGGTATGTAAGAGTGATTTAAATTATGCAAATATGTATATTTCAACAAACAATGCACATTCATTCAGACATGAGGTGCATGTGAGTCTCAACTTTGTGAGAACTATGTATGGAAGTAGTAAGTGAATAATGTTTAGTATGGGTTGCTGCATGTTTTCAGGTTGGTTCTCTGGAATGCTACTTTTTTTTTGAGACAGTGTCTTACTGTGCAGTACATGCTGGCCTTGAGCTCACTTTGTAACCCAGGCTGGTCTCAGATTTGCAGTGATCCTCCTGCCTCAGCCTCCTGAGTGCTGGGATTACACACATGCACCACCAAACCCGCTTGGAATGTTACTTCTAATATCAACTACTTATAGCCTTGTAATTGTGTCTTTGTCTACTGCCTCAGAAGTCATTCGGGCTGGGCACATTCTGGTTAATTTACTTGTGTGCATCTTTCGAACTCATCTTCTCTTTGCCTGGGCAATACTCTTGCCCTGATCTTGATTTACATCACCTGTTGCTAGTTATTACCCTATCAATGCCTCTAGTTTTGTTCATCTCCAAAA